>JABWIB010005009.1:17851-30593 GCA_016617825.1 Platyplectrum ornatum
ATAGCATGTTACAACCATATATGGGATATTTCTAAAATCTGCAGAATCAGGGGATTACATTTTAAGTTTTGTCTCTTGGGTAATATCAGTCCAGAATAAAATGGATTAACATAGAAAATGTAAGAAAAAATGTTACATTAATAATATTAAAAATTAAAAAGTTATTACCACATAAAGTGACACGTTTGAAAATAGGGTTTGGTCATTAGGCACCAAATAGGCCGCAAAAAGTTATTTTTTGAATTTTTTTTTTTTGTTAACTCTTTCAACCATTCATAAAAGTCAGCAATAGTTTATGTCTGCAGTGATTGCTGCATATAAACATTGCAGCAGCCGAAGCCTATGCGCTAGCGAGACGTGTGTAGGGATTTGGGGCATATTGCGTATTCTGAAAAAACATGCAGATCTGAATCACAGGAAAACGGCCTTTGAATCAGGTCCAATCTCTAGAGATCCAGTATGAGAAAGAAAATAAATAACAATCATACCATGATTGCTGCCAAGATAACGCAAAATGGCATTTGATTGATACATAGTAAAATCACCATCTTTAAATCCTGGAAGTTGGCCAAACACCTGAAAAACAAAAATACATTATGCTAGGAGATTAACAAAGTATAGGCCAGCTTCAGATCTTTAGGCATGATGAGAGTTAAATTTCATTAGTTGCAATCAGTATTACAGGTGAGAGAGGTCAGTATCTGTGTGCAAAAATAAAGCACACAAATACCACCAAGAACCCAGGTTCAGACCTGGGTTTGTACCCTGCATTTTTCCTAGGTTAAATATAAAAAAAAGCCCTTTTCCACTGCAGTGTGAACCTGGGTTTTTTCCAGGGTAGACACCTTTTCCACTGCCAGACAGAACACCTGGGTCTAATCAACTGCACCAATTTTAATTGTACACAGCAATGCAGACCAGAATGCTAATTCACACCCCTTTTCCACTGCAGCAACCCGGGTAAAACCCTCTACCCGGGTTCAATTTACTGGGACCCTTTTCCACCAAACTAAACCTGGGTCTATGTGCATAAACCCAGGTTTTTTTGTCATTGGAAAAGGGGTAATAGACTACCCTGGTAAATCTGTTTTTAACAAGCAGAGTTGTTAGCTGTGGATCTGAATTACCCTGGTAATTAACCCTGTTCACAGTGCTGAATTACCCTGGTAATTCACAAACTACATCGTTCACAATGAACCAGCGTAGTTAGTAGTAATTTTTAGTCGCCTTGGTCTACTCTGAAGTACAAACGACTTGGGGAAGGTCATACAGTCACATCTACTTATTTCAATGGAAAACTATAAATCTCTATTAATTTACAACCATTTCTAAAATTAAATAAACTAAATAAGGCTGTATTATTACTGTAGGGTAATTATAAATATTAATCAATGTCCAATACTGATCTGGCACCTTTCAATTATTTTTTATCCCCTTTGGTAGCATCCATTGGATTTATATTGGTAACTGGTGCAGTTCTTTTTTCTGTTTTGAGTTCGTTTTGAAAGTGGTAACATGGAACACAAATAAACAAAGCTGTGGCTCTTTTTACATAGAATTTGGACTGGAACCCTAATAAACAGTAATCAATGCCTAAAAACTATGTTTCCATTTGTATGAAGTTTTACGGAGGTACAGATCTGCCCATGTGGGACAGTAGACGCTGCCCAGGCCAGTCCCTAAATAAAATTCCCAAAACTATATTTAGATTAAACACATCAGGCTACAAGCACTGCAAGTGCCAGTTTGACAAATAGATGTGTGTTCCTACCGCTTCTTTTTTCAGATCTCCTTTCAACCAGGTATCGAATGTGACAACCTCTTCTTTCCAATCCAAACCTTGGTCAGCCATAAGCATTCGCATGGCTTCACAGCGTCCTAAGAGGAAAGTAAAATAAATAAAAACAAACACCAATTATATGAAGTTTTACTTTCTAAACTCGGGATAACAGATAAAACCATTAGGTTATAAACTCACAAAACCAGATATTAAGAATCAATACATTCTAGATGTAATAGATGTATTTGGGGGGGGAAATGGAGATAAGCTTACATGTAAAGTATCCAAATGATTAGTTGGCAGCAACATTCTATAGAATTACAGATTAGAGAAAGAAAGGCCTAATTTTACTAAGCAGGGAGATTGAAAAGTGGAAATGTTGCTCATAGCAACCAGATTCTCCAGTATGTAAAATGAACCAGAGCTTGATTCTGATTGGTTGCTATGGGAAACAGCCCCNCTTTTTAATCTCCCTGCTTTAAAAATTTAGGCCTAAGGAGCTCATCCAGTGTTGCACCAAAGATCTTTTTTTTTGCGGTAGAAGGGTAGAGATGAGCAAAACCATGTTTTTTGCACAAAGCTCTCACAAATGTCATACTTTTTTTTTTTTTATCTGGTAATTTGAGTTGATCTAGGTCACTTCACATCTGGGCCAACATTTACTAAAATGTGGTAATGGAATAGTGGAGATGCAGCAACCAAATNGTAGCTGCTATTTTCTAGTATGTAAAAGAAAACAGCTAAAATCTGAATGGATGCTATAGGCATAGAGAACACAAGGAGAGAGGTTCTCCTTCAGTTCAATGTGGCCAGGTAATGCCTTCACTAGAATATTGTTCTTTGTGTACATTGGGAAAATTGCCCAATCATTGGCACCATACACAGAANAATCGTGGATTTGGGCTAAACAAAAATAGTCTAGTGTGTGGCCACCTTTTAAACANTGGGGGGCGATGACAGGCCATATGCACCCCTCACACAGCAGAACGGTTTTGGTCAGGTCTACACTGGTTCCTAAATTTTGGCTACTAGGTTTATAAGAGAACCAACCCAATTGTACAGATTTTATTTTAAATAACAAGCCTCTAAATTTGAGTGTATAAACCGTGTTAAGGTCTTGACAATGGTCAATTACGCAGTTGTATGTAACGGATATATATTGTTTTTATGGGGTAAATACATTTTGTGCTACCAAATTGACACACAGATTGGNCTTTCACATAATGATTCAAAGCTAAATAAACTGAACAGCACTGGGGGGCAATGACACACGTATTACAGAGCAACATAAAGAGAACGCATTAAAAAAAACTAGGGCTGTGAGATACATTAAAAAACCCAGAATGGTTGCCATGGGCGACACCTGCACTTGCAGGCAAACAAGCATGGGACTTCAGAAAACTTACCTCTGACATTGAAATAGATGATCGTGTAGCAATGCACTAAAAGAGAAACACTGCATTACAAGCCATACACACACATACTGTAGCTAACACTTTCATTAAAATGAGAATATAGCATGGCAATAAAGAAAACACAATACACAAAGTACACAATGAACCTGCAGTACACGCGTCCACTATTATAAAACATACACAGGCAGTGTGCATATACTCATAGCACACAGGGATGGCAGTAATACATATTTGCGCCTTACTTCTGCTGAAGAACCGGAGCTCTGTGAGGAGAGAACCCGAAGCCTGTGTAGTAAGCAGTGAGTGCAGATGACAGCGGCGCTGTGCCTGTAACTACTCTCCCCTCCCTCCCTCTTATATGAAGGCCGTGTGGCGTGATACATTAGTCCGGACACGCCCCTCCCACTGATAGTTATGGTGTGGGCCGGGGAGAGGGAGCGGCACCGGGCCGGGGAGAGTGGGCCGGCACCGGGCCGGGGAGAGTGGGCCGGCACGGGCCGGGGACAGGGAGCGGCACTGTTGCATTTGATCTTGATACTAAAAGGAATGACAACCATAATACGGTAGAACACAGGGATATAACTACATAGTATGGTGCCATGGGCAAAACCCCACAGGGGGCGTGGTCATATGGGCGTGGCTAGAAAATCACATCTGTGTATAAAAAATATGTATTAAAAAAACGTAATTTACCTCAGATCTGCTGATCTACAATGATTACACATATATTACACACACACACACAACAGCAGGTGCACTCTCCTACTAAGAATTAAATTCCCCTTTAAAAGGGGAATTAACTTTCATTTTGTTGCGAGATCAGTGGCAGAAGTACCACTGGTGCAGCAGGTGCAAGGNACCGGGGCCCATGGGGATTCTGAGGATTAATGTGGCTCCCGGGACTGAAATGTAACTCCCCTGCAATTTAACATTGGAACTAAGGCTGATTTCCTGTAAATCACACTCACATATTGCACATATATACATACATTCATACATGCCATTCTACCACACAGCACTTGGTCCCCTTACTCACACAAACACGCAAACAGAATATTTGTTGTTTTCTCCCTGCCGGCCGTCCACCCTAGGCGCCCGCCTGAATTCACCTAATGGGCATCAACTAATCCCTGACTGGCTGATTACCGGGGGAAACATTAAAGAATTGTTTCTGTAGAGCTCACATCCTTGCAACTATGAAGCTTTCTCCCTGCGCCCTAAACGGTGGCCCCGGTCACACTGCTCTAGTTATGACCCTGGTAGAATATGCAATTTATCTGTAAAAACACNTACATATTGATTATATCTTCAACATACTTATTCCTTAGGAGCTTTGTTTTCTTTAGTGGAATATCAAGGAACGACAAGTGAGTTATATGGAATTACAGTTGTCATAACATCTAACACATCAGTAGAAATTTCTATTTCTCATAAAGGTGACAACTAAATGGCACAGATCCTCAAAACCCATATATTTATATGTATATCATTCATACTGGCCTTTCCGATATGAATGATGGTTGTGGCAAAAAAATGGATGTGCCAATTATTGGCAAAAAATGATCATACATTCAGTTGTATGAGCCTCTCGACAGGCAGCATTAGCACTCCACTGATTATTGAAAAGGCACAAGAATAAATAAACAGAACAGAAGTTATTAAATGACTGTTGCCGGCAGGTGGCAGACAATAATCAGGACAATTTTCCCTTGGACTGCAGCTATAATCCATGAGGAGAGTGGGGAGGGAGGGCATTTTGAGATTCACAGGAGGCTCTTGCTGCCGTNACAGGACAGATGGAGAACTCGCAGGTTCCAGCTGCATGTTGTCACCTAGTTGCTGTGTCCTGTTGCCCTGGCCACTGCTTTTCCTCTTCCAGAGCTTCACGTCCCGCTTGTTACCTAGCAAAGGGACACGATGCAATTGTCTGCCGCGTCTGTGTCTGTCACTCCTCCCAGCTGTGTCTCTGCGTGTGGTCATGGCGAGGGGTTCTTCAAGCTCTTCTCTTGCCTCCCCNACTCTGTGCCTCTCAAAGGGACCAATTCAATCACTTTTTCCTGTCTCTTACAGTAAATCCTGGTTTTAATGAGCCACGAGCAAAAAAACTTCTCCCTTACGCTGTTTGCATAAGGGAGAAAATAACGTGTGAACAGAGATTGAATCGGCCCCACAGTGCCTAGCATCATTCTTCTGCCTTGATCTCCCTCTAGCCCTCTCTGCTTCTCCAGCCTTGTCCTGCCATATTTCCTTGTTCAGTCCTTCATTATCTCCCTGGTCTTCTCTGCCATCTTTCTTTCCACCACTTCCTCTGTCCCATCTTTCCTCAGGTCTCAGTACTTTCAGGTCTCCTCTGCCATTCTTTACTTCTCCTTCCATTCCACTCCTCTCTCTTCCTATACCTCTCATTTTTAGTTTTCCGTTTATTCTCTCTATTCACATTCTGATCTCTCTGTCTTTATATTGCCATTTATTTTATTTTATCCTATCCTTTAGTTTCTCCTTCTTCTGCCTTTTCTCCTCTCTTATTTTTTTCTATGTAGTTCGTCTTGTTTGTCTTGTACCCACTGTCTGGGCCCTTTGGATTCCTAGGGGTGTGTTAGACTGGGACTGCGACCTGCCACTGCTCTGCCTACAACCACAGCCTTACCTTCACAGGCTCTTTGCGCCCAGACTTTCTCCCAGTCTCAGCTTAAACCCAGGATGTAAGGACACNTGACAGGACAACACTAAGGTAAAGACGATGGGGGGAACCAGAACAAGCAGGTAAGTACCAACTGTGGATATAATAAATAAGGGAACCAGAGGATCAACCACAAACTGTCAGCACTCTCGTTGGGTAAGTGCCCCCAAATATATCAAAATGGAAAAAAAAACAACAGATCAAAGGAAAAGGACACAACAGATCCAAAGGATTGTAGCTAAAACTTAACATTTCATGACTTAAATTCATAAAAGAAGCCTTATACTAGCTTACTGCATAAACACAAGCCGATGAAATAACAATAAATTTGTACACAAAAAGTCATATACTCGTGTTATATAGTTATAACAAATGCATGGTGGGACATGTTTAGTTCGTAAACAATCTAGATACAAGTTGTTGGCATATACGATCCTACATTGGCAATGTGGCATGGAGTTACACCCAGGAGGTTGAGGTAATACTGGACATAATGTAGGACAGTTAAATGGGGAGAAAGGGGAATACCTCTCTACACTGATCTACAGGGGGTGGAACCAAGGACGAGTCTAACCAATGTGCCTACCAGCCACAAGGCCAGGAATCTTCTCCCCCAAATTTAGAGGTATATCTGTCCCAACACTGTCTAGGAAGTGACCATGCCCAACTAGGACTAGAAGGTTGAGAATTAGGATGTCAGGGGTACGAATTCATGCATACATATATCCAAAAAAATAAACCACTATTAGTTGTATAGATAGATAGATAGATAGATAGATAGATAGATCAATCCGCATCCCGGAATAAATATTCAAAAGGTCCTGTATACAATAGGAATACTACAAACCAAAATAGAGACAGACTATTATGTCCAACCACAGAGACGTGTATGCAAAAAACCTATGCTAATATAGCATAGCTATAATGAACCATCATAAATTAAATTATCTCACAGGAAACTAAATATTTATAGCCAGCTCAATGATCCACATCACATGCACTGTTAAAATATTTTTTGTACATATTGTCACCATGTCACAAGAGTAATATAAACAAAAAAAAAAGTTGAAATCATTAATAACACCAGAAGGAGATCAGGGTGCACCCCCGATTCTCCCCTTACCTGACGCGCCTTTCGCCTGTTGGCTTAGTCATGGCGTAATGATTACTAAACAGAGAGCATTATTTAAGGGGGTGGTGACCAATCAGCATTATGTTTCAGACCCGGAAGTAGTACCTAAGATGTGTTATTGGTAGCGAGACCAAACTGATGTATTTCCTACTTATCTGACTGTAATGTATCAGTATCACATGAAGCAGCATGACAATACATTCTGGGTTGCGTGTGTCATAAATGAAAACATATTCAGGAAGCGTGTAATGATAATCATATGTGAACGGGGCATATCCTCGCCACACCTATGCAGGTCATTTTTCCACATGCAAATACAGGAGGGCTACAGTATGTCCAGTATTACCTCAACTTCCTGGGTATAACTCCATGCCACATTGCCAACGTAGGAGCTTATATAGCAACCACTTGCATCTAGATTGTTTACGAACTAACCATGTCTCACAATCTTAATATGTTTGGGGGTACTTACCCAACGAGAGTGCTGACAGTTTGAAGTTGATCCTCTGTTTCTCTTATTTTTTATATCCAATTCAATTGGATCAACGGTCGTGCACCCATACTACTGTATAATTGTCTCATTAAAACATTTATTAAGTCTACTCATCTTATATGGGCAGTGGTTTATACTGCCATACATAGTGCGGCGTCTGTTGGCTTTTCTTGCCAACACTAGAGAATAAAGTACCAACTGTGGTTAGTGAAATAGGGTAAATGTGCGTGTTTCCACTGCAGCACAATATCAATCAGGAATTCCAAAAGATCAGATATTCGTCCCAGAGCCTTTCTGGTACAATTAATTACAATAATTGTTGAATTGGCACAGCTTTATGAATAGTAGCAACTCTTGTGTCAACAGAACCTTATAACTTCATCTCAGGATAACAGTTCCTGAGTACTTACTAATCAGAGGCACGATCTGGTATACAAAGTAACAGTAGCATAGAATAAAAGTATAAACAATTAAATACAACATTAGTGCTCCATTTATTATTAAGGCACAAAAATAAATAAACAGGGCTTCAGTTATTAATTAATTGTCCTGTGTATCAGCTCTGCTGGGACATTAAAAAAGGCTTAACTGCAGGGATGTTTAAGTAATCTAAAGTTAAATAGATTGTGTAATTGATACACTTTGCTAACTTACAGTATGATTACAGAACATGCAATATACAGTAATAACAATATATATATATACCCGTTTGTGCACCAGCAACCAGAGGTGATCCAGGGTTTCTCACAAACCATCTGTCCCCAGGACAGTGAGAACAAAGTGAGGCCCTGAACACAAATCTCACACACCTAATAAAGGCTTATTCAGGTGCAGACCTGATTAGCCCTGAACAAGCCCAAAACCTGAACTGGGTTTGGTGTATGGTGGGCCCTCCCAATCTCCCTACCATCCAACCCCAGGAACCCTATCTAGCTTTACAAAAGCTCAAACACACTGTTGGGAAAGGTGTATCCCAACAGAAACAAATGACATACTTTCTCTCTGGGGTTTAAAACATACAGGCAAGTAACCTTCGTGCACATAACCATTGACCCTGTCACTATATATATATATATATATATATATATATATACTCAAGTATAAGTCGACCCAAATATAAGCCGATCACCTAATTTCACCTCAAAAAACTGGGATAACTTATTGAGTAAAAGCCTCCCTGCTTTCATTTTAGACACCTTTTTTTGGTCAGGTTTTATCACAATGGAAATGTGCCTTGGTCAAACAGGTAGCTGTAAATCGCTGAATTCATCATACTTAGGGAAAATAAAATATGAATATGGAAAAACTAATTTATTTTCAATGCCAGTGCTCTCGAAAACAAAAAATTTNGTTGAATTTTTCAGATTTTGTTAAGTCCAAGATAAAGTTTGGGCTCCTCATAACGTATGTATTTGGTACGTCAAAGAACTTCGTAATTGGTCAAAAGGCTAGATAAAAGCTTTTTGATCTGGAATTCCTATGATGTGGCGCAAGCAAAAGAATCATAGTGATGATTGTTATATCTGTTTCTGTGATGTGAAATGGAAGTGCACCATCACGTATCCCAATCTTCCTTCTGCTATACGTCCCATTCCCCATCGTACAGACATCCCTGTGCCCGACCCTCCTATTAACCTGGATGAAATCAATTGGCCTGACGAGGATGGAACTGTACCTCAGCCTGAAGATGGATCAAGTTCTTCAAATGTTAAAGTTGTGTGGACTTTAATATGAGTTAACCATGTTTGTCTTTGGTTGTCTTAAATATGTATTTTTTTTTTACAACTGTCCCTTTGTTTCATTGGTATATAGTGTTTAACATTTCACTTTAACACACATTAATTTAAAAAGATATATTTTTTATGTCCATATCACAATACAGTTATATAACACATAAATGTTCTAATATTTTTATTAAATTATGTGATATACAACATAACATGAGATTCAGTTCACAATTACTAGGGACAAAGTTGAAAAGTGACATCACTGTATATCATTGGTGTTTCATATTTACTGCTACAGCACTAATGGGATAGTTGATGTTGCTCAGAGAGACAAAAGTGAGATGGATGATGGGTTGTGTGGTTTAAAAATGTGCTCTTTTTTGGGGGGCGTGGCCTGACTGACTTTCTGGATGGATGTATCCCGTTTGAGCTCCGGATCTGAATCCACACCACCCCTGAATCCCCAGAGGAACCGGGCTACCACTCACCTGCCCTTCCTCCCCTGAGATGTGGACCTCGGACCTGTGCTGGCTGGTCTGCACTGGGTGCTCTCCACTGATTCCTGCCACCTCATCCTGAATGCAGCCTACCCACTCGTGGCAGGCCTCATTGTCATCTGGCCAGCAGACCACTCTGCCTCTTGTCTGACATCTAACGCCGGCTAAGAAATAGCTGAATGGGACCAAGTGTGCAGGTTCCCACACTCCCCCACCGCTGCATACCTCTGGACCAATCCCTCCTCTCGGTCGGCATCACCTTAGGCCTCATAGTGCATTCCTGGACCCTGGTTCTGGTGTGGTTGGTGGCAGATATGCAACAAAGCGCCGCTGCTTCATCCTGTAGTGTGCTCCTCCAGCAGTATTCCTGGTTCTGAAGGTGTCCCTTGTCGCTGGCTGGTTCTTCCTGCAGTGCCCTCCATGCTTGCTGCGCCAGCGATGTTGGGCCCATCTTTTTAAATTTGCTGAGGACTATGATCCCCGATACACCTCCGCCCTTCTACTATACTCACTATCAACCTCACTTCCTCACCACTATGGCAAATAAGCATCTGAAACATTCCCTGTCAACTGCTACGGACCCCATCTTCACCAGACAGGGCACCATTGCTTCCTAAAACACTGTCAAATATGCTTAATGTATATCTTGATTAATAAATGAATATTAATCTTTTTTGCAGACACAAAAACTATTCCATACACTATGATCAAATGAGACTGCAAAAAAATATGAAGCATATGAAATTTTATGGAAAATATGGTGTAATTTGAAGGTGTTGCCTCTGTATTAAAATGAACTTAGTCATACAACAAGATACTTCAAGCTAGACAACAGAAGAATTTCATCCACTTTGTCAACAATAAATCAGTTTGAGATCAGTCCTTCAGTTTTGCCTTAATCTATATTGCTAGATATTGCTAGATCTACAAATGCTAGACAATGAAATGTTCAGCATCAAGGAAAAGGTCAGTTTTACACACCGAAAATGTCAGTGTGTAAGCAATAACTCCCTTGCATGGTTCCTGTTTAAATCAGTTGTGATCTGCACTGGTCAAATTGACTGTCTGATTTATATTGCAGCCAATTACAAAAGATATCCTGTGTGAAAGAACTGAAACATTAAGCTGGCCATACACTAGAGCAATTATTGTTCCAATTTAGCAATTATATTTTAGGCAACAATATGTTGAGAGACATTTTATATTTTGTTCTGCACAAATGATTATCTTTTGAGGCATTCAATATTAATGTGTGTATGGGCATTTAAAATAATCCTGAACAATGTTGCTAGCATTTGTATACTTCCCTTCACTTCTACAGATGGTAAAAAGCAGAAAAATTGTGTTTCCTGAGCAATAATTGCTTAGTCTGTGGGGACGGTGCGCTGCCAATAATACAGTTTGGCAAGGGGAAAATTGTTTAAATTATCTAGTAAATCATGCCTTTGAAGTCGTGCACTTAATTTTTTATTTTTCTGGCCCTCTGTGGTCCCAGGCCTATTTGGTGTAAAGGATTTTCTCTCTCAGAATTGTGCTCTTAGCTGATTCCTATAGCAGTTGCTGGTGTACATGTATCCAAGGCAACCTGACAGAAAGGAAAAGAAAGGGTTACATGTGTACAACAACAGTAGTGCCATACATTACATACCAGTGACAGATGCCTGTCATGTAAGTTTAGAAGATCAGATCCTGTGCAGTACATCTTGCACGGTTGATGACGTTTCAATGTGCATGGTAGGAACGGTGACAATCTAGATGAGACCAGTATTTCGCTTCCCTCGTCTGCACCTGTAACATTTTGAAGTGTTAGCCTTGTTTATGGTCCAGGGGTTCCAGTTTATATTGTCTGAGTTTTTTTTCCTTGAGATTACGTGTGTGTCTTGTTGTCTGTATGTCTTCAAATAATGTGTACAGTAGCTAGCCCATTTCCATGTTTGCACATTCAAATTGTTTGATAATGAATTTGGTTTAAGTACACAATTGTTATGCTAATTTGTGTAATGGTTAAACATGATTTTTATGTTCACAAACATGTACGTTTGTTAATAAAATAAAAATAAAGTAGTCTCTTTTTTGTGGTTTAAAAAATTCTGTATGTATGTGTCACACATATGGATTAAATAACACCATTTGATTTTTTTTATAATTCTTTAAAATGTTATTTAATTTGAACTCTTGCCCGTTGTTCCCTACATTATTAACATTTTTTTAGCTACGCTGCCCTTTGTTTTAATGCGTTAGGCAGTGGTAGGCAAGCTGTAGTTGTACAGATACAAGTCACAGTAAGCTTAAAATGCATAACCATGTTTCATATGTTGGAAAATATTGTTTGGCTTAAAGAACATCAGTATAGCTGCAGGTTGTGTACTCCTGGTGTAAGTTAAATTTTGGTTTACTTAACAAAAAAAACAACATTTATTTAATTAACTAAAACGACCCAATCAAGGCCCATGATGTACAGTGTCCTCTTGGATGGACCTTAGGATCACTAGAGCAACAATTTAATTCCATACAATAAATGGGATTTCTATGCATTAAATGGGATTAATCTAGGGTAGTGCCTGTATACTTAGCAATAGGACACAATGACAATCAGAAGCAGCAAGGGCCAATAAGATATTTGCACATATAAAAAGGGGCATAGATGTACGGGAAGACTGTGTAATTTAACACTCTATAAATCAGTGGTGAGGCCTCATCTGGAATACGGGATACAGTTCTGGGTACCGCTCCATAAAAAGGACATGTTACGGCACCGGGTGCCACCTCCCAGGGCGCNGAGTCTAACCGGGGCCTTATCTTCACTAGAGCCCCTAATGGTGGGGATAGGCTGGAGCTGCAAGCACTCGGCAGGTCGCGGCCCCCAGTTAGTGACACCTGGAGGCACCGCTATATAACAAGGAGGAGTAGATAAAAACACAGCGACAGTATAAGACTCCAAAGCGGGAGCACAGGAAGAGTGAGAAACACCTCCAAAGGAGTGCACACAGACAGAGGTACACAGTCAGATGTACACAG
>JABWIB010005010.1:0-13728 GCA_016617825.1 Platyplectrum ornatum
TGTATATATATATATATATATATATATATATATACATATACTGTATATATACTATATAATGTATATATACTGTATAACCAGCATACACAGAGCATTTACTGTATAACCAGTGTATGTATGTGTGTGTGTGTGTGTGTGTATATATATATATATACACACAGCATATACTGTATATATACACAGAGTATTTACTGTATTACCAGTGTGTGTGTGTATATATATATATATATACTCACACTGCATATACTGTATAACATAAGCATACAGTATTGTGCTATAAAATGTCATTTATAACAAGCATACACCGTATAACCTGCCTATACACACAGCATATACAGTATAACAAGCATATACTGTATATCCAGCATACACTGTGTGTTATAGAATTATTGACAAGCATACCCTGTATAACCAGCATACACTAATGACCTGTATTATAGAATATAATTTATAACATATACTGTATAACCAGCATACACTAAATGATGTATGTTATTTATAAGAACCATAAACACAGCATATACTAGTGTATAACCAGCATACACTGTGTAAATGACCTGTGTTATAGGATGTTATTTATAAGAAGCATGTACTGTATAACAAGCATACAACTAACTCCTGTGTGTTTTCCCCACAGAACACGGTAATGGAAGAGACTGCGATATGGGAACAGCAGACAGTAACTCTCCACAGGGTAAGTTCTCTGTGCATAGCTCAGGATACGCTCTACCTCCCAGAACAATAGACACAAGCCAGATGTCAGGAAGGAAATCGCTTTTGTCATTTTCCTTTTGTCACAATGTAGTTGTAAACTCTGAACTGGTGACTTATTGTAATGTAACTGGTGATCCAGGTACCGGATAGTATCTATATGGCTATGTATGTGTGTGCTCACTGATTACCAGTCTTGTTACCACCAGAATGGTGTTCTGGAGTATCTTTTCAGTCATGTAGTGGGATTATGTTCTTAAGCGTTTTCAAGTTGTTTTGTTTTGTTGGATTTTTGTTCTGGCGTTACATGAGTTGTAGAATAGCTTCCCCTAGCTTTGGATTGATTTAACTGCATATTGTTTTATTCCAAATTTATTCACCATGATCTGCTGCTTAAAACTGTGAGAAGAAAGCTGTAAAATGTCTAAGTGATTCATTTAACACAAACCTTTATACTGACCAGTATTTGTTTTTGCTTTTTGNCCTAACCTTAAATAGTCACCAGTTTATTCTTCCTAGCCAAATAACAAAGGCATTAGGTTATAGAACCTGTATGATGCAGTGATGAGGAATTCTGTGAATGTGTGACCTCACTGCATTTGCTGGTGATAATGTTTATTGTATGAATACTTGCGCTGCTTCTTAACTANGTCAGATCGCCATCGTGCAAACAAACATATGTTTATTTTTTTTAAGGATCTGTCACTTTTAATTCATTTTGATGAAGTTTTCGTGTGTGATTCCTTCAGTGAGCAGTGTGCATCCCCAGATTCTACACATTTTTTAGGATGAATCCATTAAGAGTCATTGCTTTCTAAAATAGACACAAATTGAGGTCAATCAAGAGGAAATCTACAGCTTGGTGTTGCCCCAATATATTAATAACAGCACTGTCATTCAGCCTCCAGTATAGATAACCCCACCGCCACATGAAAAGGCGCTCATTGTAACATTTTTGTGTTAATGCACTACAGACTCTTTCACACACTCCTTCAGCTAGGTACACANGGTAAGATAAATTGGTTTTTAAAGAGTGGGCAAAACTATATTGAATTGCAGGGGAGGTAATTTTCATTAGTTGCAATCAGTATTAGAGTTGAGAAATGATGTTTCCAGCCCAAGTGTAATAACAGTGTAACAGTAACACTGGTCAGTATCTGTGTGCAAAATGCAACAATAATGTATTCTCCCTGCATGCACACACTGACATTCATTTTACCCCCCCCTGCAATTCACCATGGTTTTACCCACTCTTGAAAAATCTTTCAATCGGATACAATTTATCTTGCCGTGTGTACCCAGCTTAAGACATGACTTGATCAGTCCTTGTTTACATTGTGAAATGATGTTCAGTTCCTCCACATTACTCCTTAATACATACATTTTGTTGATGCTTAATATTTACTGTATTATGTNGCTGTAACAGTAGTTATCTGGCAGGAGTTAACTTGTTACATGTGCTTCATATGAGACAGCTGTGCTTGTAAACAAACTAAAGGTGCACTCCTAGTAAGAACAATGGATCTCTTATTACAGGTGTCAGTGGTAAGAAACTGCAATTTATGTTCTGCTACTTGACAAACCTGTGAAAGGTCATTATACAGGCATTGTCAGTTTGCTGTTCAGTGCAGTGATCTATATACGTAGAAATTAGCACTTTCATTATCCTATAGTAAACCTTACTGGGGTAATATGGGGCCTTGAAGTACTTCATGTAGATCATGATTACAAAAGCTCTTTAGTTTGGACCGTAATATTTGTGCTGCTTTTGAATCTCTAGATGCAGCCTCGCCTGGGTTCTGCTGCCCTATGCACGCACCTGTGTAAGCACTGACCCCATTCCCCCACCTTAATATTTCCGTAGTCACGTAGAAACAAAAAGTGCCCTTATGTTGCATCTTTTGTTTTAGGCTACTGCTTTATTTGTGACTTTGCATGCCACAAGACTGCATTGAATATACCCCTTAGTCATTAATATTGTAAGAAACAACTTGTGTGTGTATAAAAGCATCTGAACACAGTCCTATTTTGCATTTACTAGTGTAAGAATGGTTAAAAATTATAAAGAATATTCTAAAACATAAATCTACTTTCTAGTGTGTAAGATCTGTCCATTTTTCAAATCGTTACCTTTTTGTAAGTCCACAGGACATGTGCAGTCTCTGACTGGGAAACGCTTGGAGCAAAAAGCAAATCATTTAAGTCACTCGTTGCACAGTGAGAAGTCAAATACCTAAAGAAAAAACCAGCAACACATTAATTGTGCTGTTCTGGCTGTGAATGTAGTAGAAGTTCATCTGTGCCTTCTGCATAGTGAAGTAAATGGTATGCGCAGCACTGCAATATTTCTGGTGACTGCAGTGGAATGCAGATATCTTATGTTAGTGACTACAGACAAGGATGCATAGGACATACATAGCCTGATCGCCATAGACAAAAAATACTAACTGCATCAGGGCTCGAAGTGGGGGTGTATACGGGGGTATGCCATACCGGTACTTCTCCCACTGATATAATGGAAACATTTCAAATCTCCACTGACTTCCATTATTTCCTATGTTTCCATACCGCCACTTCTGAATGTCCATACCACCACTTCTAAATTTCCACTTCGACCACTGAACTGCATGATGATAAAGAACAAGTGGTGATATCATTTCAGTGAGGTAACACTAGTTATACATTATGGTGGTGTGAGAAGAGCACAGATATCGAGGAAAATACATATATGTCAAATCATTTCAAAATGATAGACTTTCTTTTCTAGTCATAAAGACTAAACAATAAACCTATCTGACTTAAATACAATGGCATGCCCGGGTGTGTTTCATTATGCTTCTGGATCACCGTCCCCACATGAAAATTGAAGGTAAAGCACAGCGTATGGAAAATGAGTACATCCATATGGATTTTTGGATACAGTAGAGCTCCAGTATCAGGTTTCCGCTACCACCAGAGCTGTGGTCACTGCATTTGCGCATGTCTTGATCTGGTCCTTGTACAGTGTGTGGAATACCCATTGCTTGCAAGTCTGTCGTCATGATTTGCTTTCTGAAAGCTTCTTATTTTATGGATGGATTGATCATGATAACAATTTAACAGGCTGAAAATACTGCAGCTGTTTTGCTCCTCATTGTAGTTTGTTTTGTGAAGGGGGTGTCTGTGTTGGATGTTTTGATATGAGACTGTTCAGCATAGTTCAGCATCAGTGGGAGCACTATCCTTCCTCTACAGTTTTGTTACTGGAAATGATATATTNATATTCAGGCTTTGTGTTTCACAATAACCCATTGTGTGCACCACTATTGTACTATTGGGGAGTACACTAGTCCATATACTACAACAGATATTGGTTTGTAAACCAAAGCAATTTGATGTTCATTAGTTACTGTATGTCGGCCTTCCATATGCTAATTTTCTATTTAGGAAAGTCACAGTGCTCTTGGCTGTGGTACCATATAAGCTGGCCTCAAGTGACCAGTCTTATCAAAAATGTCCTGTCTTTATTTCTGAATATTCCGTATAATTGGTTTTATTAAGTTGTTCTTGTTTCTTGCATACAGCTTTGTACAGATGTATTCTGCATTACATACATTATTAATATACATGTATGTGACTCGCTGGAATTTCCTGTGAACGTACAAGGATAGAAGGGGATAATTTACTGTCTAGACGGTAACTTACCCTTTTATTATTCTGTTAAATATTGTAGTGNTAAGCAGAGCTAAGAATAACACCATCTTTAATGCGATGTTTGGTTTGTACAGCATAAATAAAAGTATTTGCCCATGATTATTATTTTTGCTCAGGTTATTGTGATAATATCATAGAAACTGTGCTTGTCAGAGAAATGTTCCCCATCACTGTTGTGTAAGTTCACTCCTTTGTTTGTGTGTCCTTATGTAAATAGGATCATGTGGTTAAGGCTAGAATAGTGNCTTCCCACTTTCCCTTACACATGCTAGTACATCCGTCAGTCAATTCATTTTTCCCTTCGCCTTGCTACCGACTTTTACCATGTTTTGTTTTTGCACAAGAATTCCTAAGTGCTATTACTGTATTATACTACTGTAGTATTATCTGAAAACCCCACAAACTTTNCTTTATATTGAATCTTAACATTTGGGGTAAGGATATGTAAGTAATAANGGTAAGAAAAGTAATCCATGTATTTATGGGGGAGAAGATCTTGGCAATAATGCCACAAATGTTGGTCAGAGAAAAGATGTATTGCAGTGCCCATTGGTGTGATCTGCAGAAAACAGTTTCCCAACCTCTAAAACGCTAACACGTTGGCCACAATGTGAGTGTTGTGCTATGATTTGTATGATACCATTGGTAAGCATCCATGCACTCTATTTTGCACTGAATGTCTGTCATATAAACATATCAAACTCTGGATGTATTTTTAGATGATTTTTATTTGAGTGTTGTCACACAGACACCCTTCTTTTCTATGGTACTGGCATTCTTATATACTTGTGATTTAACATTTTTTATTACATTCCTGAATAGTATACGTTTGGCTGCTGATAATGTAGTATTTCATTGGTGTGTCTTGTGAATGTTNCCCTTTTTCTATTACTAATGGCTGTATTATTCCCTAGGCCCCAGGATTTGGATTTGGGATCGCAATATCAGGAGGCAGAGATAACCCTCACTTCCAGAGTGGAGAAACATCTATTGTTATCTCTGATGTTCTCAAAGGGGGACCCGCGGAAGGCCTCCTGCAGTAAGTGTCTTTTATAGTACTATGTTTTATATTTGCTGCTATTTGGCCGATGCTTAACTATATAGGCTAATGTTCATTCACAATAATATAAAGAGGGTTTTCTATAGGATGTTCAGGCTCAATGTTATTGTTGTGGAATATTTGTTGGAAATAAGAGCAGAAANGGGGTCTTGGTAATACCATGATGATCTGCAGAGAATACATATGTAAGAGAATGAGCAAGGTGAGAATGGTTAGTGAAATTATAGTTCCAAAGCAGAACTGTTCTGNCNTATGCAANAGGCAACGTTATATAGTATTTACCATGGCATATNTAAGNGCAGACTTGAAGTTACTTGTAATTCTGTGCATGTGTATATAATAATCTTCTGAAANCCTGACAGAAGCATCTATTTCACTGCTAGTTTACACCAATTGCAATTAGAAGTGTATAAAATGNATACACACTATTTTATTTTACCAGTATATCATACAACTCCGGCACCTTCCTAATCTTCTTTGCAGACACTCAGTAACATTTAATGAGGTTTACCTTCATTCTGTAGAAACGCTGGCTGATTTACTGTACCTTTTTTTGAGTTGGAGGTACAATCATTTTCTCCTTTTCTCTTCGCATTTAAAACTTTTTTTTTTTTACTAGGATTCCCTTTGCAATTAAAAGTAAAGATGTGGAAACACTGTTATAAAAAAGTGCTTGAGTAAAGGTGTTATTGTGTAATTCATACATATTCACTTCACACTTGGTTTTATTTTAACCACATTAGCATGGCTAGCAGAAAATGTATGAACTCTGCATTAACACTTCTAAAAGAGGAGGCTTAAAAAGAAACAACCCAAGCCTTGGTTGCATTTAATCTTCTAGTACAGCAGCTGGGAAATGTTTCTCAGATTCCCAAATCCCCTTTATTGATTGCTGTTACAGTACGGTACGGCGTATAACATGTCACTTGTGATACTCCGTGCACTTTTTTGTTTGCTCTATGATTCATGGTTTTGTATAGAGATCCTTTTCCTTTTAAGAAATGGATTATGCTGCTTANTAGTCTTATTTCCTTTTTACCATGGGACTTCTAGAGATATGTACCTGTTTTGCTGCAGACACAATCCCTCTGAAGCCCTCTGCCAGTGTTTACCTTATCTCAAGCATTCATGGAATCTCATTATTTACTTCCAGGTTCAAGGCATTTACTTTCACACACATTACGTTCCTCTGTGCAGCTTAAGGATAACATTAAGGGGTATATTTACTAAGCAGGGAATTTGCTGGGGAATTGAACAGCGGGGAAGTTGCCCATAGTAACCAATCAGATTCGAGCTCTGTTTCATTTTACATACTGAAGAATGTAAGCTCGAATCTGATTGGTTGCTAAACTTTTCAATTCCCCAGCAAATTCCCTGCTTAGTAAATATACCCCTAAGACTGTACATTTTAGAAGTATGCCTTGCACACCGATTACTCAAGGAAACCTTTCAGTTTATTTTCAGTTATATTTTACAGGCTAAATGTGAAAGTGAAAATAACTCCCATTCACATTCATTGAGGGAACTGTTGCGGAGTATTTCATATGGTGATCTAGATAGCTTATTGAGCCATAGAATCATAACTTGTAAGTGTGGAAAGAAGAGAGAGTGGTTTATAGTATAGATACAGGGGAGAAAGGAGGCTGTATGGGATATATATTTGGTGGGGGGGTGGGAGTTGTATAGAAAGATGCAGGAGGGGTGGGGGTAAGGGGATTGGATTAATGCAGGAAAATAAAAATGGACTGAAGACATACAGGGGCACAATTTGGAGAACTGGAAATATACAGGTGCACAGGGGAGGCCTGCCTGCATGCAGTGGTAGAAAGGAGTACTGGGGTCATACTAAATAGTTAATGTTATTGGTTTTTATTTACCTCAATCATCCTGTCTTTCCAGGGAAAATGACCGTGTTGCAATGGTCAATGGGGTGTCCATGGATAATGTTGAACATGCTTTTGCTGTTCAACAATTGAGAAAGAGTGGTAAAAATGCCAAAATTGTAAGTTTTACTCTTCTTTTCCCTTTATAATAACTTTATGTAATGTGATTTTCATGGCTTGTTTAAATATAAATTAGTGAGTAACTGTGAATGTATTTGTGTGGAGGATGAATGAGAGATCTGGTGGAACAGACANATCTGAAGCTGAGATTTTTGTGGTTCCATATTATTTTTAACNGACTCTGCTGCTCCTCTCATTCATCATTCCTCTATCTGTATATACTTTTTAGTGGTTTAACAGTCCCATTATGTTTATTATCCTTAATGCAGACGATAAGGCGAAAGAAAAAAGTACAGCTTCCAGTGGCTCGTCCTAACCCAGACCCAGTGTCTGAAAATGAAGAGGACAGTTATGAGGATGATGTGCCTGATCAGAGAAGTGCCCACAGTGGCCCTGGTGCCAGCAGAAGGAGCGANAAAAGCTGGGTGAGGGAAAGAAGTGCCAGCAGGGACAGGAGTTTGTCACCTAGATCAGACAGAAGATCCGTTGCTTCCAGTCAACCTCCAAAACCTACCAAAGTGACCTTGGTGAAGTCTAGAAAAAATGAAGGTGGGTTTCCACAGCTTTTCATTTAGAGCGTAACATGAGTNATACAGTATAGCAAGTTTATTCCTGCACAAATTCAATTGGACTATTCACTACATAGTCTTGAGGTTATGAACAATTAAAATTTTAAAAAACCNTCTGTTCTAACTATTTTATTATTCTCTTGTTTCCCCACTTTCGGTCCTGTGTGTTTTATATAGAAGTCATCTGCTTGTGTGCTTTATTATTAACCCAACCTTATATTGTCCATTACTTTTATTACAGAATATGGCTTACGATTAGCCAGCCACATTTTTGTAAAAGAAATCTCTCAAGATAGTCTGGCAGCGAAAGATGGAAATATACAGGAAGGAGATGTTGTCCTTAAGGTATTCTGTAACATTTTGCACCCTCTTTTCAGTTCTGTCTGTGATTATTGTTCAGGAATAGCAGTATTGTGGTNCATGTCATTTATTTCAATTTGTTTGCATGTGCGGTGATATACCCCTGCCTTAAGTGACTTGTGCGAAGCAGCGGTTCCCTTAGCATAATTTANATATTTCCCATGCAGCTAGTTGCACAGCAAACAATGTTCCATACACTAGGGGTCCGAATGAGTGCATCTGGGTCATGCATTCATGCTATCTCAAACACCCGATTCCGCTGGATCAGGTCCTAGGTGTGGAAATTGGTTGCAAATTAAAGTGCACACTGTAAAACCTTAAATCTTTAGGAACCAGAGTTCTAAGCTGAGGACTTAATCTGTTAACGGAGTGGGAAATATGTCTTAAATCTTGCTGTATAACCTGNGTTTCAGAGTATACTTGATTTTAATGCTTACTGTATAAAGAGATTATGAATAAACCAATTTATTTATTTTTAGTTTATACCTTTTACTTTTACTTTGCAGAGCTGTTAATTTAATGGTGTGTTGCACTCATATCAAAATAAAATCTCATCATAACTCAATCTAAAGACAGAAACAAATCNGAATATTAATTTGCTCTTCATACTTTCTTCCAGCATGGTAGCAGCTTTGGCTCATAGGAAATCTTTGTTTTACAGCTCTGCCTGTTGTTTTTTATGGTGGTGGCATTTTATCAACCGTTCTTAGGGATNTTGATCAATAACACTAGCTGAGTTTACATTTCTGCATTGCTGGAATATGGTGCCCTCTTATTCATGGGTGAAAAACGTAGCGTTAGAACTGCTGATGACGGACTTATGTCATGTCTTGAAATTATTACAGAGCATTGCATAGAGTCATAAAGCTGCAATCTATTATACAGCTTTGGATAGGACCATATTATGTAAATCTTTACAGATACCGTTTAACAACCTCTCCACCTTTTCTAACTACTACTTTATCATTCTTTTATTTATTTATATTTTTGGGGGGTTGGGAGGGAGGGGGGCATCTGTTATAGAAATGAAATGCACAGCAACGTTTACTGAGGTGACTGATTTCTGCCCCTTACTCAAAATTGACACACACCTGATTTACACAGCCATGCCATTCTCCCAAAACAATCATGTAATGTATGACCAACATAAATTAGACATATATCATGCTTTGCCTNCTAGATTTATTACAGATCTTCTCTCTGTTATCTTAGAAAATGTCACTCGGTCAATTAGAAATGATGTACTCTTTAGTGTGGGTAACCTGTTATCCCNCCATTGTTCTTTTGCAGATTAATGGCTCTGTCACAGAAAATATGTCTTTGTCGGATGCAAAAACATTGATAGAAAGGTCAAAGGGTAAATTAAAAATGGTAGTTCAAAGAGACGAGCGAGCAACTCTACTGAATGTTCCTGATCTAGATGACAGCCTTCATTCTGCCAATGCTTCAGAAAGAGACGGTATGATCTGACACAAATACACACTGTATGGTTCATTTGTTTTTCTGTCTGTTCTGTAAATTAAGCTTGTGTAAGTCATGTCAATGATCTAGTACAAGACTACAGACCTGTAAGTCTACAGCCTACAACACAATCTTAACAAAGTTTTCCATACAGTATAACATTATGAAAACTTTGGTTATGTGTGAAAGTATTTTTGTTTATACTTTAAGCTTTTAAATATAATTTCTTTTAAAGTGTGTTTATTTGCATTTGCTTATTATAAACAATCAATTTTTACTTAATAGACATTTCAGAAATTCAGTCGCTGACATCAGATCATTCCAACCGTTCACATGACCGACCTCGCCGCAGCCGTTCACGCTCTCCTGACCAGAGATCGGAACCTTCAGACCATTCCAGGCATTCTCCACAACAGCACAGCAACAGCAGGTGAGGGTTGCATTGCTTTTATGCATTACCTGCATCTTAAACATCTAAATGTACTGTGTCCTCTCACTATGGCTCTCGCGGCCTCATTTTTGTTTGTCTTCTTAAAACATTTTAATTACAGTATTAAATACAATGTATTGTTCAGGGGTTATCCCTCCTCCTACTGTTTTGTTTTGCCCGGAACTAGACTGGAATTTTGGACTGCAGAGCTAGTGTAGAATTGCTGCTGTGTGTTATCCATACTGAACCCATCTCTTTGACATAGCACAGATGTTGCAAATATAAGCACACTGTCAGAACAAATACACACTCTGCAATAACACCTTTCGTGACTCATGGGAAAATCGTCTACAGTTTTGCACAAGATGTCACCTAGAAAAGAAAGATTACAATTTATCCCCACACAGTTCCTACACTTATAGAAGGTGATATTTTGAAATTACTTCACCCCATTATGTCTACTTTTATTTTTCTGCTGTAGATATGGTTATTGCAGACATTTTTATTTATTTATTTTTGCTATTGCTGAAAATAATCTTGTCTGTCTACACTTGTAAAAGTAAAATTGGCAAATGCTCTAAAATGTGCACATGGAGATGTATTGAACTGTTCCTAATTCAGAAGACTAGTAACCTGCATTAGCACAAGTGAAATGGAATATATTCTACCATTTGTTTCTGTTGCAGCCTGTAAGTGTGTATGAGGGGATGCTGCTCTGTCAGCTGTCAGTTTTATCTCTGCAGAAAAAGCACGTGGTTGCTATTAGGATATTTTGTGTAGTGAAATATTGCCCTGTTTATCTGGTCTACTATTGGTTGCAAAAATCAATACAGTGTAGGCCCAGCTTTCAGCATCAGGCTACATAATATTTGCTTGCATAAAGTGTCTCCATGAACAGTAGTCAGCACTGTATATTGTTATTAATACAGTTAGTTTCTCCTAAGAAGTAAACTTCTCTTAAAAACCATTTGGATGCAGCAGACATTGACATCTAGGTCACCAGGGTGCATATAATGCATCACAACCTTCGCTAATGCATGCAACCAGTTCATCAATGCAGCACAGTGGGTAACATATGAAAAGAACCTGATTTGCAAACCATCTATTGTTTTTAACATAGTGATGCTGGTTATTCCCAGCAAGTACTCCAGAGTAAATCCTGGTTCACAATTAAGGAGAGGAGATTCTTCGTCCACCCCCTCCCCCCATGCGCATAGCAGCACTTGGGGGTCCGTGCAACCACTATCTCTTTAAGCCCTTCCCATAAATTTCAGACCTCCTAGTGCAGCCCCTAGGTGGGCTGGTGAAAAGGACTTCACATCGGGCAGAACTCCCACCCGAAACATCTACAGCGCAAATGCTGGCTTNAGGGAAATTTGCCTGACTTGGTAATATTCAGTGTTCCAATGTAAGACCATGGCTTATATCATTTTGATTGAATGAGGTATTTTATTTCCAGNGCCCCTCATTTCTTTATATGGAGTCTTTGTAACTGAAAATAAAGACTTTGAAGTGTGTTCAGATGCCAGCCTATTGTGTTCTAAAAACATTTCCACCCATGTTTAAATTAAGTTGCTTGCTTTATCTTACTGAAAAGGCTTGTTCTCTGGTGACTATGAATGACTTTAAATAATTATCTTTTTTTAAAACATGTTTCCTGTAATTATAGTTAATAGAGTGTAGCAAGGGTATAGAGACTGTCACAACTATCAAAGAAGCAAATTGGTTAGTGTTAACATGTGATTATAAAAAATGACATTATTAATATTATTACCAGGACATGTTTATAGCATTCTGAAATGAATAGTAGAGAGGGAAGTTCAGGTGGATCATGCGTTCCAGTTGCAACAGAANTCCGACAGCTGTTAAATGTCTGTCATGACATCACATGTATGAATACAGGAGTCGAGGAAATCAGAGTGTAGGCATGACCTCTGCATTTAAGAATATGATATTNGTGAATAAAAATATGGTGTGATGAGGCAACACAGGAGGAGATTATGGGGAGAAGGTGATGGGGAGCTGATGAGGGGAAGGAGAAATGTTGAAGAACTGACAGAGGATGGAGATATGAGGATAATTGGGAGATGATGATAAAGTGGAGATGATGATGATAATAGCATGGTGATGAATAACCTAAATAGTTGTTATGCTATTTTGAACGGAAAGAATGGGACTGCTTAGTAATTAATTTTGTCTTAGGGGTGCCTTGAACTGAGAGTTTGGAAACCGCTGAAATAATAGTTTTAAATATTCATATACAAATATTTATATAGTCATATGTTTCTTTATTCTGTGTATCCAGAAACAATAAAATACACTGTTACTCTGTTATCAGTTATTTATATTGGTGAAGTATTTTTGCTATGAAATGTATACGTTTTGTCACTTATCTTGTTTTTTTTTTAATTGAAGCTTTATTGTTGAGTATGACTTTGTGAAGCAATTTGCTATTCTATCTGCAGCACACGGAGTAGAGATGATGAAAGGGTGTCAAAACCTGCAGCTTTATCTACACCTTTGAAAAATACAAATAGTGCACCCCTATCCAGAGCAGCAGAGGAACCTTTACTGGAGAGATCAGAAAAGCAGACGCCTCCACTTCCAGGTTTCACATTTATCCATTACTTTTTCTATTAAAAAATGCCCCCAATATGTATCACACAAGATTTACTAAAAATGAGGGCAACTTAGGCATCAAGTTAGACATGACATTTTGACAATTTCTAATAAATAGGCTTTTGCAAAATCAACAGTGTATAAATATATTATTATTGTAGCAGTCTTATGCAACCCATTATTGATAATTTTATGTTCGCTAGTGTACTCCTACTGAAGTTTAATTGTCTGTTCACTTAGTATATGTGTGTATGTGGTATATGTTGTATATTAACAATGTTCAAAATAATTTTTTTTTTCTTCAGAGCCAAAACCAGTGTATGCCCAGTGTGGCCAGCCTGACGTTGACCTGCCAGTGAGCCCAGCTGATGGACCTTTCCCAAACTCCACACATGAAGATGGCATGCTTCGGTAGCATAGTCTTTTTTAATTCTTTCTGAAGAATTGCTGCACTCAGAACTGTGTTTAGTTTAATTATGCTGTTTATAAGTTCATTTTAGCACTGAATTACTTTTAACTGTCAATTATCTTTAATGCATACTTACATGTAGTGCTGCTTAAATCTCCGTTCATTCATAGGCTTTTCATTTAGCCATGTTCTTTGGGCATGCACTTATGTGCTTGTGATTTCCTTTTATTATTTTGAAATACACTGCTATGCCAATTGCATTTTGATATACTGCAAGTCTTTTGCTCTGCTGTACTTCATCACTACATCAATAAGCTTTAAAAATTTCAGATTGGTTTCAAGGTGGTTGCATAACAATGTAGATTGCAATGTTGCATTAACTGTGCTACATGGGAAACTACTAAGGAGCAGAA
>JABWIB010005010.1:16988-35758 GCA_016617825.1 Platyplectrum ornatum
CGCTGAGCCACCAATGACTGGGCTGCGTGTGTAGTATATGAAGGCCGCACATGGCGATCAGTAGATCGCCATGTGCGGCCCTGAACCACCAATGGTGCGGCCAGCCCGGGTGATATTTGGCACCCTGACACCCCTGACGTGCCAGCCCGCCCCTGTTGTGGAGTTATTTTGTGTTTTTAATTGACATGTTTGTATTAAAGTTACTCTGTCCATGCTGAAGGGTTTATTTTCTGTTTAGAGCTGAACAACTCGCAAGTGTCCAATACACTCTTCCTAAGACAGCCGGTGGTGATCGTGCTGACTTCTGGCGATTCCGGGGCCTGCGTAGTTCCAAACGAAATCTCAGGAAAAGCAGAGAAGACCTCTCAGCCCAACCTGTTCAGACAAAATTCCCTGCATATGAAAGAGTTGTCTTACGAGAAGGTGTGTTCTGTGTTTCACTACCTCATGATTGAGAGAGCGAGAGTGAGAGTGAGCAAGATTAAATGTATAAACTGTAAGGTGAAAGTCAAGTGATGCAATTCGTTGTTAATGGCAACTGCAGAATTTTACTCTCTGCTCTTGTTCAGTCTACACGAACCTGTGTAGACTTTTGAACTGTGTAGACGTGTGACACAAATACTCAATCATATCAATTCAAATATTTGTCTTACAGCTGGTTTTCTCAGGCCTGTTGTTATTTTTGGTCCCATTGCTGATGTTGCACGAGAAAAACTGGCAAGAGAGGAGCCCGATATCTATGAAGTGGCCAGTAAGTTCTTACCCTTTGAAATCGATTGATCAAGTTTTAAAGCATTACATATTTATATGGTTAGGTGAACACAATCAGGTACTTAAATTGTTCAACACTAAAAACATTGACCAATATGTATATGAATGTTGCTCACCATATTACATGTTAANTAAGTAATTCTTATGGGTAATAGGAGTAAATACACGGCTATTTGGAGAATTCTGATTTGACAATTTTCTGATATGTTTTTTGGTACTTTCAAGTAGAATGGGACAGGTTTAGCATCCTTGTACTTGGCTTCTGAATAAATTTGTGACCGGTTTAGTTGTTGCATGTTTGGTCATCTATATACCGTTCTGAAATGTGCTTTTTTTTTCCCACAGGAAGTGAACCAAGAGATGCAGGTACAGACCAGCGGAGCTCTGGGATCATCCGTCTTCACACTATCAAGCAGATTATTGACAGGGTCAGTGATAAATGGATAAGACAGTTACAAAGATGCAAGATTGGGCCAAGTTGGTTGGGAACATTAAACATTTAGGGATGTATTCTATTTAAGAGCTGTTGCAGGTGCTCTTGCTTTATTTTGTATTTTTTAATTTTAATGTATTAGTATGTTGTGTGTTTGAAAGTTATAATCTCTGGGACAAGGATCTAAGATTTATGAAAAGAGCTAAATACTNTGAAATTAATAATTAATACAAATATAGAAATATTTTGAAGTTCTGTTTACACTGTAAAACAATTAGCTGAAACATTTGGTAAGGTTGTATCAAGAGGTATTTGAGACCTACTGAATATTGGGAAGTCAGAGATCAGGTAATTTGAGAAAACCTAGTATGTTTCTTGTTGCAGTCAGATGTTCTTTTTGTAAATGACTACATTGTCATTTCTGTTGTAGCATTATTAGTGAAATGCAAGGAATAGTCATTTCTGGTTTTCGTTCTTAGGACAAACATGCGCTTCTGGATGTGACCCCAAATGCTGTAGACCGCCTAAACTATGCACAGTGGTATCCAATTGTAGTATTCCTTAACCCTGACTCCAAGCAGGGTGTCAAAACTATGCGAACGAGGTTGTGCCCTGAATCTCGAAAAAGTGCCAGAAAACTATATGAACGTTCACATAAACTACGCAAAAATAATCACCATCTTTTTACAAGTAAGTGCAGATGCACATCAGTTACAACTGTTTAACACAAGAACATACATTATTTTTCTTTAAAAATCACCTGCTTTTTATATAGTCTGTTTGTGTGTAGTTTGTTTTTCCATTTCACTTGGTCACATTAGCTGATTTTTGTTGCTGGAATTTTTGGATTTGGATTTTTGTGTCACCTTTTTAAATGTGAATCCTTTCAAAGCCTACGTCAATAAAGAATATCCTAAAGAGCCATGGTAGTCTGTAAACATCCAGAGAAGATTACTAAGGGTTTTGGAAGGAAACATTTGTTTCATGCTACTTAATAATATTGGAAGACATGCCACCCATTCTAGCAATATTGGTAGAAAAAGTATTTGTTACTAATGCACCCCTTGGACCAATAGCATTGTCTGGTTGTGAGAAATATACAGTATAAATAAGCATATGTGTATAGTGTATGCAGCTTAATATTTGGATATATTTTTATCAGCTTTTTTTCTGAATGAACTAGTTTTTTCATGTACAGTTATAAGTGTGTGTGCTATTCCCTTTAAATTTACAGTATGAAAATATTCCACACCTTTCTAGAATACTTTTTTTTATTGTTAACTAAAACATTGTTTTTTGCCTTTTTTGTGACAGCTACCATTAATCTAAATTCTATGAATGATGGTTGGTATGGAGCACTGAAAGAAACTGTACAGCAGCAACAGAACCAGCTGGTTTGGGTCTCAGAAGGCAAAGTAAGACTTATTCCCGGTTTTATAGTATATCGATGCATGAGTTTGTGGCAGTGATTTTAGCATACTCACTAGAATGCAGTGCCTGGAATTCACTTTAAAGAAGCTGCAAATGTATGAATTTGCTGAAATGGCCTTTGATTTAGATGTCATGCAAAGTACAACTGACATAATTGTAGATTTTTCTTGATTTTGGAAGTTTCTTATGGAAGGTGTTTTGNTTTTTAAATATGGGCAACATTCAAAGTTGTATTGCAAATATATGAAACATTATTCAACANTGTGGAGCATCAACACATGTTGAACATGTGAGCAATATAGTGCCTATTGTACATAGTGTATTTAGCAGGAACATTATAAAAATGTTATTTAGTCTATAAACTGATGTGTAGATTTATTAGAATCCTGGACTTCTCCAACAAAGGTTCCAGATCTCGAATTACTAACGTGGTCTAACTTAACTTCATTCGGTGCAGGCAGAAGGTGGCACAGATGATGATCTTGATTTGCATGACGACCGTCTATCCTACTTATCAGCACCAGGTAGTGAATACTCTATGTATAGCACTGATAGCAGGCACACCTCAGACTATGAAGATACAGACACAGAAGGTGGGGCTTATACTGACCAAGACTTGGATGAGACACTAAATGACGAGGCTGGGACTCCACCAGAGTCAGCCATTACTCGCTCTTCCGAACCTGTCCGGGATGACACTTCAGGGATACATAATCAGGAGAACCAGGCTTACCCATCTTATCCGCCACAGCCACAGCCAGTCGTCAGAACAGATTCCCCAGGATATAAAATTGTACCATCTCTACAGGTTAGTTCATTGAATGTTTTATGCACGATGACTTGTATTTTGTTTCTTCTGCTAAAAGTACATGATTAATGCTGAATACATTTGCTTTTCTATCATCTTATTATCTGGTGTAGTAAAGATACTTTTTGCATTACATTATTTTTTTTTAAATTTAAACCGGTAAAGCACAGGTAGGACTGGGGCCAGACACCAACAGTGAGTAACTTGCTGTGGTGCTTGACTCTTATACAAATGCACATCCATCCAAAAGGAGTAGCACTCACAGGCTTGTATTTTCTTATTTCTTTATTCGATCATTTGATCATCAATAAACATCAGGTCGACGTTTCGGGACATCAAATATAAACTTACTGAACACATCTTTTATCCAGCTATATGTGCTCTTGCCTGTCAGGCAGTGTGGGAATGGATGATAAAATGATCGAATAAAGAAATATAAATATATATAGTTGTTTTTTTTTTTTTTTTTTTTTTAAATACATTTGAAATATGCTACCTTTTTATGTAAAAATGTACTTCATACTTTTTACGTGTGAATACGGCTTGTGCCCAATATATTTATTGCATAGTTTTCAAGTGATACTAATTAAGTGATTGTATTATTTGGTGTGTACGTTGCTATATGTCTTAATATATCGGAAGAAGATACCACACTGCTACTTGTTAATCCATGCTGAGGTTACGGTATATATTTTCAGTTTATTTCAAAATGAACAAAGTTGACTTGTTTAGATCCAACATCTGATAATGGCAAATAACACGTTATACGGTCAGTCGATTTATAGACAATGACTAGAAAAAGAAATAGGAAAAAATACCTTGTGCTACAAATTACATTCTGCAGAGTTCACAGCCTCTTATAGGTTTTACCTTACCTACAAAATGATCAAGAATGCATTGCAAAACAATTACAATCAGTTTATAGATTTCATTGTATGCATGATCTACTTGTATGTATTAGTGATCGGCATTACCATCATTTTATTTGCATTCTTTGTTTATGGAAAATTCTATACTCANTACACTTGTTTACATCCTATACATCCTTTGTATATCATATTCTACAGATTAAATGTATATCTGTCAACAAGGACACGTCATGAATTGGCATCAAATGGTTATGTTACTAAATTAATATTTTAGACTATGCAGAAAAATACTTTGTTGTATTAGGATAATGCTTTTGCCTTTCAAGGATTATTTTTTCCCCCATTTCTGTTGAAAGTGAACACATTATTTTACACACTCCACAGAAAGCTGATGCCTTACCTGCTGCCCCATACCTTTCTCTGCCGTCTGAAACAAACACTACAACTTCAACTGCTGCTGTAAATCCTAATGTAAATCTAAGTAATGTCAGATTGGAGGAGCCCAACCCTGTCCCATACAACTCTTATCAAGCACAAGCTGGCCCAATGCGATCACCAAACACTGAGGCAGCTCACATAATGCTAAAAGACCAAGAGCCTTCATCTTTACCTGTGCACATAGATCCAGCAAAGGTACCTGTGCTACGTTGTTGCACCAGTCTGTTGTACTTTTCTAGTCATACTTGCATCTGAGAGTCTTTCTTTTAACACCTTCTTCCTGAACCTTGTCATACTGGATGTACCTGAAATACACCAATGTATCAATCAGGTGCCTTCAGTANCTAAGGTGGTAAACCAAAAGAAATGAAAATTTGGAGCAGTTCACTATGCTGCATCTAAATCACTGGGTTTTCTGCTGCTTGCCTTTTGTTTTCCTTGCATGACATTCTAGTACTGCATGCTTCCCTCTTTCATTTACAAATGTACAGATTTAATTGTCTGCTTTAACTCTCTATTGTAATCTTGCTCACTGTTTTGTTTTGTTTTCTAACATATAACCTGCATTGCATCATCCTTCCTGTTTAAGAAGCATGAGACTACAGCATGTGAGCTGCCATCTTGTGGCCGTTTGTTTCATAGAAATGTAAATAAAAGTTGATATCTTGCAGGGTTCTTCTGTTCAATGATATTCATGCAGCGTTCTTTTTACATTTGCAGGTGTACAGAAAAGAGCCATATTCTATGGAAGAGAATCCTAGACACAATTACTTGATGAAACAACAAGTGCTTGGCCATCAGAGACCNGAGAAAGAGACCAACCTCAGCATTGATGCCCTACCATCCTATGCAGAAAAACCAGTGAATAGAGAATATGACCAGTCTTACATATATGACCCTGCATCAGATTATGTTGATCAGATGCCTCACAATTATGACCCGCGTATACATAGCGATGATCATGTGCCTACTTATGATGATCAGTGGGGTTACTATGATGATAAGCAGTCATATCAACCAAGGTCACAGTTTGACAGTAAGCATAGGGACTTCAGTGTCAGGCAGCACTCAGACGAAAGCCTGGAACGCAGCTACTTTACACAGCAACCTCGTTTTGAGGAGCCTCCTCCCGTTGCCTATGACAATCGACCTCGTCCATCTAAAAACTACAAAGCTCCCCAAGTAGTTTACGAAGACCCCACACCAACTGAATATGATACACATATCCGCTACAAGCCAGAGCCTCAATCCTTCCCATCCGCTCCCGCNTCTAGGGCTGCTGAAACAAAACCATATTTTGATCAACATACCAGGAGTTATGATCATAATCCTTTGCAGGGATTTAATACTAAGCAAGGACAATATGATCTTTCTCCTAGAGTAGAAACAATGCCTCCTCCAGCACAGATCAAGTCGGACCTTCTGCCAGCCAATAGTAAACCTTTACCTCCACCAGCTGCTATGAAGGAAGATGAGGACGATCCAGCCATGAAGCCACAGTCTGTTCTTACCAGAGTCAAAATGTTTGAAAACAAGCGGACTGTTCAAGGAGAGAAAAACAAGGACGTGAATGATGTAGCTGTTTTAAAGGTATTTGTTCTCTTTACACACACTGGATCATTTTAAATCGACTTTGATCAGCTGTTTGCAAGGTATGATTACACTGAAGAAAAATAATTGGTTTTGATTATACAATAGCATTTAGAACTTTTGATTAAATACATAAAGAAATAATAGTAATCTCTCCAATTAATAAATATCCTGTCTGTCTATTTAGTGTATATTGAGCTGGACCCATATATTCTACTGGTAGGGGGACATTTATACTTTGCACACCTAAGTCCCCTATCAGTTTGTACTGTACAAGAAATTCTGCAGGGAACCTGGGGTTGCCTGACTGTTACATTTAGATTTTTTATTCCTTTACTGATTTTTTTAGTTAGTCTTAATAGACTTGAATCCTTATATACTTATCCTATTAAATTATTGTTTGGGTTTTTTTTTTGTTTTTTTTTTTTTACAGGCACCAGAACTTGCACCCAAACCTATAACTGTTCCAGTAACTGCATCTAAAGCCGCCCCACTGCCTTATTATGATCAAGAAAAGTCAACCTATAGGTAATATTNGGACATAGGGTTGAATCCCAGCATCTCATTGTTCTGCACATGTATATACACATCCTTCAGAGTGCATAGGCCATCATACCCATCGATTGCACAGCAGATTAATCTGCACGTATAATGGTGATGGATTGGTCTGCTGCACAACTAAACATTGTAATACTACAATGTAAATAGTAATACTACATGTAATAGTAATAATACTACAACAACTGTAACTAGTGGGAAGTCTGGATTTCTGAGATTGCAATCCAATCTGGTTACACAGAAGCACATTGATAAGCAGATCAAAAAAATTTCCTACCTCACGGAAAATGGGCAGATGTCGGAAGTCATCATCTGTTTCATAGCTACAATTTACAGCCTGTTACTGGCAAGTTTGAGGTCATAAATTTGCTATACCCCAAAGAGGACCCAATCTTTATAATATGAAGTTTTGTATTTAAAAGAGATGTACATCATAGAGCATCGATACTGTACATATACAATGTGTTTGCTTAAAGTTTGTGTGTGTGTGGTTTTTTTTCTCCATAGAGTACCTGAACCACAAAAACCTCAAATGAAACCACCGGAAGATATTGTTCGCTCTAACAATTATGATCCTGAAGAAGATGAAGAATACTACCGGAAGCAGTTGTCTTACTTTGATCGCAGAAGCTTTGAGAAGCCCAACCCTCCACTCTCTGCAAACATCCTCCCTGAGCCTGCTAAACCTGGACAGTCTCAGAGCCAACTTAGCTTTAACAGCTACCCCTCCAAGTACGTTTTGACATGCTGCACTTGTCTCTCTGTGACCTCTTCATTGCACCTACATCCTGACCCCTTGCAGTGAAAGACATAGCACTTCATGTGTGAAAGCTGTACTTGTGACTCCGTTCTTACCTATTGTGTCTGGGGAATTGGGCTTTTCTTAAAGGTCATGTAATGTCACATGAGTTTGTAATGAGATCCTACACTGCAGGTGTTTTGGATACCGTTCACTGATGTGCTTTAGGCCTTAGGCACAAGTTACCTAATACCATTTGGTAAATACGGGATCTGTCTGTTAACTAGAGGTCATTTCCAGCAGACCATATACCAAATTTGAAACCTTGGTGGCTATTCTTTAAGACTATATGACTGTGAACATGTATTTATTATTAACGTATTATTAAATTAGTGTTAGTATACATAAAGAAGCAATAGTAATCTCTCCAATTCAGTTTTACAATGCAGTATTTTCAGACGCCCTGCTAAACTAATTCTACTAATGCTAAAATGAAATGGCTGCTATTATAACTGTACACATGTAACAAAAATAACCTTTTTCAATGCTGGTTGTGGTTTCTTTTACATGCTGGCTCCTGCTTTTCTTTCCTTATATTTTATTTACGCCTCAGGTTTTTCCTAAATCAATTAAGCTTTAATGCTGTGTTCTTATGACTATTAATTACATATCTAGAAGGCAGAAATGAACAGGACCATACCTGGACTTTAATTTCATTTATCAGATGATAAATAAATATGAGCGCGCTCTGACATGCATCTTATTAGCATGACCTGTACTCCCACTTAAACACCTTCTAAACAACATTTCTTCTGCGTTTGGGGTTATTTCAGGCTGAATACTGTTGCCTTCCACCTTCCTGTGGAATCATTTTGTGAATGCAGAAGTGTGTGTGTGCCTGATACTGCTGTATATAAGTGATTTAAATCCAAAATGGTTTAAATAAGTGCTTAGTCTTAATTTTAGTTAAACTCTGATATCGGCCAGTCATGTGTATTTATTTTGGAATATACACACTGGAGATCTTTGTATACAAGCGTAAGAAACTTTGATCAGGTTTCTTGGAAGACAGTGTTGGCAAATAAGATATTTTAATTTACATATTATTTTTAATCCATCTTTTGTAAAACACTTTCTGGTTGATTCGGATGTTTCAGTGACTGGTTTGCTTACTGTTTGTGTTCTGAAAATCATTAAGTCTGTTTTTTCTAATTCTGATTAGACTGTTTAATGAATAGTGATAATGAAGTTTAAATCCTTATTCCTGTGTCATAATTCTGGCACCAATAGCTGAGGTAGTGTTGTAGATTTTCCTAGCGAGAAGTTTCTTTTTGAATAGAATAGTAAGTAATGGCAGGAAATGGTTTTAGCAAAATATTATCTGTTTGCTATAAAATAGTCACCCCTATGCACAATGCTTGGAGTTTACAGTGAACCTTTATACACAACAGTGATCCCACTTTATATAATAATTCCACACTATGTTAATGTTTTTATTAGGATTTCATTTTTTACATTTACAAAGAAGAATATTAATATATATACTTTTTTTTCCTAGTTAAATTTTTTTTTACTTTTTTATAGTTAAAATAAAATGTCATACCACTTTTTCTTTGACTGAATGCTTGGACAAGGGTTCAATGGCTTGATGGCCTCATGGGAATGGGTTGTGCACCTCTACACTTGTAACCCACAGCTAAGACTGGCAAATTTTATGTTGACTATGTACCACTTATACCCCGTTCAGACTGCCTCTTAAAAGCCAGGGCTTTCATGAANAAGCTGGTCNTCATGATTGCCGCGGCTTTTACGAGACAGTCTGAACCACAACGCGGCTCTCTTTGGCTGGGTCTAAGACCCGGCCAAAAAGTTGGGGTGGCCGAAAAGGGNGAGTCAACAATGTGCACTGTGAACGGCTGCAGATCGCCGGAGTTAGAAAACATCGGCAGTCTGTGGCATGGCAATCTGAATGTGGTATTAATCAACATATCTTAGCTTGTGTCATGTTGGCTATGGAACTTAATACTTCAATGGTAAATCCACCAAATTTGATTTTAGACTGTTAAATGGTAACTCTACCAATTGTTGTGTGTAATGCTAAAGTAATTTGTCATGTGATATTGATTTGTTCTAAAAAAAGAAAAAATGCTTAACCTGTCTTCCCTGTATAGAGCATCATACAAACTCTTTTCTTTTGTCTCCCCCAGTGTTTACAATAACTAATCTGTCTTAGATTAGGAGTTTGTTGCTCTACAGTAGGTAGATTGTGTGTAAGTATGTCTCAGAAAGTCTTGCAAGATGTGATTTACTTACAGTTAGAATGACCCTTTTCTTTCATCTTCTGTCACATTTGCTTTGCCACCACATAGATTTCTTGGCTCTTACACTAGCTATGACTACTTGAAAAGGAACATCAAGTGGTAAGACTGGCATTAACATAAGGCTGTCTTTATGATGTCATTCCTCCTAAAATTACCACAGCATTATGTGCACCCAGCAAAATAATTGTGAACAGACGGTTATTTGCTATGGGGGTGACAAAATTTCCTATAGAAACAAATTGCTAGCCTAACTTCAAAAAGTTATGTTGCATTACTTTGCTTTCCTTAATTAGTGCACATAAAGCTGGGGACTCTTACTTGAGATGCTTTCAAGATCTAGTTGGCATTTGTTTGTATGTCCAGTATGCTGAAAATACATATGTACANAACATCTAGATAAAGACAACTGAATTATTGTCTGACAGGAAAAAGAACCTGGTTGCATCACTTAGAAATAAGACTGGTTTCCTGCTTGCATTCTTGCTGCATTTTGATGTTGCAGTGAAAAGGCTTGTTTATGAGATATGTCATACATTTGGAATGAACAGTACATATGTCATCTGCCTTTATGTTGTCAATTCTTGTTCTGTTGCATTAACATATATGTTCTATGTCTTACACCAAGGTGTAGAGTTGTTCCTGTAGTTAACTGGATATACACAATATTCATGAATTACTTGGTTTGTAACGATAACNATAGAATTTATGCAGTCAGAGCTGAACTTATAGAAAGACACCCAAAACAAAACAAAAAAGCTCCAAACCTCAAAAAGCCCTACGTTTTGCAGATACAATTATCTTCTTGCTGAAATGTTGTGTTTTGGGGCCTTTTTTTTGCATATTTAGCAAACAAAATGTCTCTGTGACTTTAGTTGATGACTACGTGTTCATTCTGCATTACTTTAGCAGCAATACCTTTTTTTAATCAATCTAGCACCCGGAATTAGGAGTCCAGTTTTATTTTTGTGTGCTTTTGTTTCTCTAAGAGACTTATTTATGTTTGCTCAAACTTTAACAGGGGAAAGCCTGCNGATATGGATGTTCCAGACAGACCTTTAAATGAGAAACTCTATGATCCAGCCCCACCGATTTCTTCCACTTCACAGTATAACCAGCCGTCTCCAGTGCTTGTGAACCATGCACCACATATAAAACATACCCATTCTGAAGGTAGGATTTATATTTCTTTGGGAGTGTGTGTGTTGTATTGTGAAGGATGCCATACGCGATCCAGTCATTCATTATTGGGTGATCAGATCAATGTTTCTCTAGTGACTTAATGTGTTCCCAAAATGTCCAATAAATGGTCCATTGACCTTGAGTCTTGCACTAATCCGTTTATACCCCGTTAAGATTACCAGCAAAAAGCTGGGGTTTTTATGATTATGGTATAGTTATATTTCTGTTTCCTTTGTTTTTTTTTCCAGTTAACACTGTGTCATTAGAGGTTACACATTCCACCGTGACTAAACCACAACCTCCACCTCCTCAGACCAAGCCAACTCTCTTCAGACCTTCTAACAGAGAGGATACAGTACAGTCTAACTACTTTCCCCAGAAAAGCTTTCCTGACAAAAGCCCTGTCAATGGCACGGAGCAACCTGCAAAAACAATAACTCCATCATTTAACCGCTTTACTCCCAAACCATACACAAGTTCCGCCAGACCTTTTGAACGCAAGTTTGAGAGTCCAAAGTTCAACCATAATCTCCTGCCAAACGAAGCACAAGTAAAGCCCGAGCTGCCCACAAAACCTCAGAGTTCACCTCAACCAATTCTNAAATCCACCAATGCGGCCATGTCTCCTGAGCTTGATAGTGCATCCAAGCAACCGGACAGCAAATCTAAATATCCACAAAATAATGTCAATGCAGTGCCTAAAGCAATCCCAGTCAGGTAAAACTACTGCAGTACGTTTATGCTTACGTTTCAATGTGTAAATGTTTACACTGCAAGATTTAATCTGAAGCTGAGAAATACATGTTTTTTTTTTATTATTATGTGTTTTTTTTTTTATTATTTGTGGAGTTGTTGGTTTTAATAATACACCGTAATATTACTTAGTGCTTTTTATCTTTAAACATGACTTTCTTGCAAGCTTACACAAGATATTTTATACAGAATCTTTGCTGATGGGATACTATTTTGATGTAATATTTTTGAAAAGTACACAGTTTGTTGTTTAATAAAGTCTTAGCCTTTTTTTCTTTGTAATGATTAGAATTTGGTCATGTAGAAGACATGTTTTTGGACTTGTATTTTAACTTTATATTTTAGTTAAGATAGTCCGAAACAAAATTGGGAATTTTGTTTCAGACTAGCTGAAAAATGTCTGTTTTAATTTAATTAAGCATTTACTATTCTTGCAATTCTCCTCGATTCCCAGCTTCTTATTCTGTATGCAACATGTGACTGGGAAAAGGCTGCAATCATATTTTCTTTAGTTGTTACTTTTAAACAATTAATGGCAGAGGGACTGCCTGAAGATTTCCATTTGTCTGATCAGCTTGGAAAAACAAAAATGACAAATTACATTAGACAATATCTGATAACTCCCACAGAGCAATTCACATCATGTAATTTGAGAAAACATTCCAATGGTGTCTCTTCCTCTGTTACAGCCCATCTGCCCTGGAAGATGATGATGAAGACGAAGCNCACACAGTTGTAGCAACAGCTAGAGGCATTTTTAATAGCAATGGNGGTGTGTTAAGTTCAATAGAGACAGGAGTCAGTATTATCATACCTCAAGGAGCTATTCCTGATGGCATTGAGCAGGAAATCTACTTCAAGGTCTGCAGGGATAACAGCATCCTGCCACCTCTGGATAAAGAGAAAGGTTAGAAGCATAAGCTATTACACTGTAAGATGCTTGTTGCTGAGTATTGTCAATAGAGTATTGATGTTTTTTAATTATTTTTTTTGCAGGAGAAACGCTACTCAGTCCTTTGGTAATGTGCGGGCCCCATGGATTAAAATTCCTGAAGCCAGTGGAGCTGCGCTTACCACACTGTGCGTCTATGACTCCTGATGGTTGGTCTTTTGCTCTAAAATCATCCGACACCTCGTCGGGTACGCTTTCTTCCATCTGTCCTAATGGGTCGTTTGGTCACTATCGCTTACATAGCATGATTCACAATTATTTTTTTTAAAAAAAAAAGGTCCACTGAATTCATACATTTGCATTTCCCGTACCTTTTCACTTTCTAGCTTTCACACATGTATGGCTTTTTTCAATCTAGTTAGTTTTAAACGCAGGACAACACCCAGACTTCCCTGTTGACCATACATTTTTTCATTAGGAAGAATGAGACTTAAGTATAACCTATTTTCTCTATACATGTGTAGAATAATTTAGACTGCATTGTGTTTACAAAAGTTCCTTTGTTCAACCGGATNTTATGACATATAAAGGTGTTCTGAAAATGTGTATCTGAACACATTTAAAATCAAAGTATTTAAGGCACGAGTAAAGCTTTGAGTTGCAATTAACCCTACATCTTAAATTAAAGGTTTGAAATAAGGCTTACTGTTTTTTAATGAGCCAATATGCAGTAATGCCTGGACTAATTAAATCACTTTGCTCTATTGAAATTCCTTGTTGGCACATTCTGCATAGTGTTTGCCAATTCCCCNTTTTTAATGTTTTCAACAAAAGCTGTTTATAGTAAGCAGTTTTTTGTTGTAGTGGTTCCTCTACCACTGAAAACAAAATATTTTTTTAAACTTAATGGACATTTATATTAAAATATTATAATATATTTTTTGTTTCCCTTTTAAATATGATATAGTATAGAATATTTTAAAAATGATAAGGGTATATAAACCTAAACAAAGCACCTCAATGAAAGCACATGTACAACAAAAACCATATTTGACCTCATAGTTCACCAAATCATGAACTCCTGTTAGAGCTTAGAAAGGACTGCTCTTAGATACTCTAGCACAGGCTTGTTCAACCCGTGGCCCACCAGTTGTTGCAAAACTTTATCATAAGATGTTTGTTGAATCAAAGAGCAGAGTAGCCTTTCATGGACAAATTTGTGCACATTACTTTTAAAGGCAAACCCTTAAACCTATGCTGTCTTATTTACTATTGCAAATAATGGTGCATTTACATTTTATGAAGTTTTTATATATAACCAATATACATCTCTTCATTAAATTATAATGACATCTTGGTCTATTGCAGAAGGTACTACTACTACTAGCATTATACACTGTGTTTAATTGCAAAATGTGTGGAGAAAACAGTATGTTTCTAGTGTACATGCAACAGAGTTCATTACAACATTTAGCTCTCATTGATTCACTGTCAATAATAGTTCAAAGCCATTTATATGGATACAGGCCTTAAGAAATCAGCCACATCATTTGTTTCTACTACTGTAAGTGCTTAGATTGCATTTATATAAATCTTTGCTTATACAACAAAATGTTTTCCTTTTGTGTAAGAGTCGAGTATACAGCAGTTTCAGAGGCTGCAACAAGTGAACATCAGAGAAACCTAATAAACCTNATAATTAACAGTGTCTGGAGGTGTATGGAACACTTTTTTTTTCTGAAAAGAATGTGTACAGCAGTTTTAAGTCGATCCTGTGGAGGGCAGTAGTAGGATTCATGCTAGCATTATTTTCTTTTGACGATTTCAAATTGGGAAATTTTACAAAAGTTATATTTATAAAATCATACTATACAAATGATAAAAAGCCATACATATGTTGAAACAAAATCCACAAAGCTACCTGTGATTTATTTTTTTTATATATATTTATTTTGTTATATCTGGTGTATGGCGCGTGACTGATAAAATACATGACATTNATGATTAACCGTTTTGTTTTCCCCCTCATTTTTACAGGTGACCCCAAACATTGGCAGAACAAATCTCTTCCTGGTGACCCTAACTATCTTGTTGGAGCAAATTGTGTATCTGTATTAATAGATCACTTCTAAGCATAAAGTGTAAAGATGACAGATAATATGAAACTGATTTTGGACCTATTTTTCTTTACACTTCTATTGAGTATTATTTGATCTTTAAGTAATGGGACTCAACAGTGCTTGAAATTTTGCCTGAACTTACGTTTTACGGAGTAGACTTTAAAGCCATTGTCAAACTTTCGGCCTCAGAAATGGCATGTGAAGGGCGTAGCAATGTCACACCTTCCTTGTCTCTTAACAAACGCCTTTTACTGCTTTAGATTGTCTCAAAAGGACCAATGCTGATAACACTACAATAAAATAATTTTACAGATTAACAATTATAATGGTTGCCCAATGCCACTGAAGGATACTGCTTCTGGTTTTTGTTTTGAATTTGATAACAAAGACTAGCATTTTTTTCTCACCATGATTGATAAATGAATGCACAAAAACAACCCAATTTGATATGGAATACCTTTATAACACTACTGCAGATATTAACTGCATATATTTCAATTACTAATCCAGTATTCTCCAGCTGTATTGTTATTGAAAATAGCAAAATAACACTAATTTTGGGACAGGCTTAATTTGAAACCCAGCTAAAAGAAAGTGACTGCTAACAGTTCCTTGTCCTCCATTTGCTTCAAGGAGATGTGACATTTTGCCAGACTCTTTTACAGTTAAAGGGTTTACTTGGTTGACAGTGGTTCTGGTGCTTCTGTGAATCTGTAAATTAACCAATTACTACACACATTTAACCAGCAGGGATGCCTTACCCTCCTGTTATGATAGTCTTTGTTTCCTAGTTCTCTGTACTACGAAGTTCATATGGCTTTTTTGCGCTTANCTAGGGTATAATGAAAAGAGAGATGTTCAAGAAAATGATTTATTGGGAACTTATTTTTGGGTTGAGCATGGAGGTGATAGATTACTCCTGCTGTCAGCCCAGAAGATAACTGAAGGATATTGTATGTTTCTGCTATGCATTTAAAAAAAAAAAACAAATCTCAAAGATGTTACAATGCCTGTATATAAAATGCGTGCATACCACTTTTTTTTTGTTTTTGTTTTTTGTTTGTAAATGTAACTTTTTTAAGCTTTACTTTTTGTATAAAAAAAAACCTGAACGTTTCTTAAGGATACCTTTGTACTCATACCTTTTTTGAGCCTTGAACTTTGTAACATCTGCAGCAATAAAGCGCATTTCTACAGTACTCACCACAAGAACATTTTGAAGCAAAATGCACAAAAATTGCTATCTTTATAAATGCTGAGCATAAATCCTATGAATTATCTAGTTTGGTTATTATCTTTAAAGTATCCCTGCTGCAATTTGTGATAAGGATGCTGTATAATGTGCCCTAAAATGTATTTTTTTACTAATAGACAATTTATTATGGCACATCCGCACGGTTTCAGTAGAAGATACAGCACTGCATTCTCCTAATCAACTATTAGTTCTTCACGTGTGGCTGATTTATTTTTTATTTAATTTTTTTCCTTTGCAGTTATTAAAAACTACACATTTCTAAATATACAAAATAAAACTGGTTTTAAAATAAAATAAATCAAATCTAAAGGTGTGAATTTGTGTGTTAACAACATAAGCCAATGTTTTCTTAAATTTATGATTTGCGTTTGTTGCCAAATAATCGATCAATGTTTCTAAAGAAAAAGGAAGCAAACAAAACAATTTTATAACTAAAGCTGGCCATACACTATAAGATACATTTTTCCAATCAAAAGATTTTTCAAGAGTTGGTAAAACCATGTTGAATTGCTGGGGAGTTAAAATGAATGTCAGTGTGTGCATTCAGGGAGAATACTTATTCTCCCTGTTGCAAAGATACTGACCAGCGTTACTGTTACACTGTTATTAGACTTATGCTGGAAACATCATCTCTCAACTATAATACTGATTGCAAATAATTAAATTTTTCTCCCCTGCAATTCAACATGGTTTTGCCCACTCTTGAAAAAAAATCTTTCAATTGGAACAATTCATCTTATACTGTAGTGTATGGCCAGCTTAAGGCAAGAGGCTAATTAGAACAACTATAATATGTTCTCCTAAAATGGATCATATCTTGTATATTGTGTATCTGAACAGAAAAAAATAACATTTTGTAACCATTTTATATTTTTATTTATCTGAACAGACTAGTTCTCAAAATGCATCTATAAAATACTGTACTTTCTAAAGTCAAAAATATATTCAAAAGGATAAAATGTACATTGTTCAAAACTGCAGTCCAGTGCGATAACGAAANNTTTTTTTNTNTTTGTTTTGTCCTGCACCNTGGATGAGAAGGAACACAGTCAGTTTGTCACACTTTTTTATATTTTTGGGTCATTNAAAGAAGTGGTTGCTGTTCAGCGATACAGCTGTGCATCACTGTGCCTCCAAGAATGTTTTTTTGTCTTCCAATTCTGTGGGTATTAATTTGTGAAACCTAAATTGCAAAGCATTGCTACCTCGGTTACTTCTATCGGATACATGTTTAACTTTTCTTAAATTTATATATTTGTGACAGGTTAGGAGAAGCATAGGGTTTAGCTGTCTTAGGGGTATATTTACTAAGCGGTGAGATTGGAAAGTGGGGATGTTGCCCATACAACCAGATTCAAGCACACTGTTTCATTTTACACATTGGAGAATGTTAACTCAAATCTGATTGGTTGCTATGGGCAACATCCCCACCCTTCAATCTCATTGCTTAGTAAATATACCCTTTAGTGTCTTTTAGGTTTTGTTTTTCATTTTTTTTTTTTTAATAATTCTCTTTTTAAACAAAACCAGGTTGTAAATTTAATGGCGGCTCTATACTGCAGTATGTGCTACACCAGTTGGAAAGTNTTCCTGATCTACCTGAGTAGTAATAAGTACCATATATACTCGAGTATAAGTCAAACCGAATATAAGCTGAGGCACCTAATTTCACCTAAAAAAAAAACTGGGATAACTTATTGACTCGAGTATAAGCCTCCCCACACCCACCCCACCCCAGCAATCATTGCCCCCATAGTATTGTCTCTGATCTCTATGTCCCAGCTCCCTATATGTCTCTATTGTCCCCNTTTCCTGCATGTGCAGGATTATTATAAGGCAATGTAAAGCTCCTGTGCCATGGTGTAACCCATACAGCACACTGTCATGCCTGTGCCAGCTCTGTGGACCAACACAAGCAGAAAGCAGGAGTGGATAGGTATATTTGTGTATCATCCGCATAGAGATGATACTGAAATCCAAATAAATGTAGCTGTCCAAGGGAAGTGGTGTAGATAGAGAGTAGCANTGGACTTAACACTGAGCCTTGTGGTACTCCGACATATCGGGGAAGAGCAGAGGAGCGAACACTGAAAGAACGGTTAGATAAATAGGATGTAAACCAGGGCAACAGTATCAAAAGCAGCAGAGGATGAAAGCCTGACTGAAGATTTCTTAAAGGAAGTCAGTGAGGCAAGAAAGTCTCAAACAGTTCAGTGGGGCATGGCATTTGGGAAATGGGACTATAATTTGAAGGAGAGTTTGGGTCTTCGTTTTGCTTTTTCAGGATTGGAGTGATTAACAAATGCTTGAATAAAGGTTGGAAGGTAGCAGTAGAGAGGGATTGTAGTTAAGGTTAGAATAAGCACACAAGATAGACATTGATTAACTTGTGAGCGTACTGAGTCAATACGACATGTGGAAGAGAAGAAACAGGAGAGACAGACCAGTATGTTTAGGAGGATGCTGAAAATTCCAGTGTGAACTTGTCAATCTTTTCATTAAAGTACAATGCAAGATCTTGAGCACTGATGGAAGTTGGTGGATTATGCACAGGAGGCATTTGGGGTCAGAAGCCTGATTAGAAATGAGAGATTGAAGAAAGGACTGGCATTG
>JABWIB010005012.1:9837-26663 GCA_016617825.1 Platyplectrum ornatum
TTGAGTAAGTTGTGAGTAAGTGAATAGTGCCTAAAGTCTGAATCTGGTCCACTGTGAGGAGGGCAACATAACTTTATATATTATGAATGTAGGGGAAATACTTTTGCACAGAACCTGGTGTGCCACCCTGGTTTATAACTTATTATTATTATATTATTATTTTATACACCTATTGAAAAACATAAGCAATTAAACCATCCCTTGAAACACCCCCTTTTCTCAATTTATTGTGGATCTACCTGTTGATTTAGCGCAGAGCATTCAGATGTGGCGGCAGGTGGAGCAGTAGCCGTGCGCCCATCTTTATAGTAGAACGAGACCATGGATATGAACTGGAGGGTGGTAGAATAGTTTATGCATGCTTGGGATAAATATGAGGGTATTCTGAGTCTCAAACAAAATTGATAATAAAATAATGTCAGTATAGATACAAGTACACAACTGGGCAGACTGGATGGGTTCATTTTAAATGCTGATAACATAAAACACAACAAACAAAAAAAAATTCTGCCACCATAGTCCTATTCAATTTAGCCATCGATATACCTTCTGCACTGCTGGCTATAGTCTAGGGTGTGTAGGAGCCCACACCAAGACATAAGTACAATCTCATATCATTAAAAAACACCACAATAAAAATAACTGAAATGCCCCAAACAAACAAATATTGAATAGCAACAAACAAAAACATAAAAACTAAAAAACAAAAAAAAAACACAAAACATAATTATTCATAATTATACTATTAAAACCCGGGTCAAGTTTTTCCGGGACCAATGCAGGATTTTTACTGGGATTTTTCCCAGGTCACTGCAGTGGAAAAGGGGTTTCCCATTAAAACATATTAGGTTACAATACTCCATTCAGTGGAAATGGTGTCAACCCTGGAAAAAACCCAGGTTCACACTGCAGTCGTAAAGGGGTTTTTTGACCTGGGAAAAATGCAGGGTAAAAACCCAGGTCTGAACCTGGGTTTTTGGTGGAAAAGAGGTATTGGTGGAAGAACAGAGGGAAAACAGAGTTTAAAAAGTATAAAACCAATGATAGTTTTGGAAAAAAACACCTATCACAAAAATGAACTTGCCAAACAAAAGTAACATTTAAGAACATTTGCTCATAAAAACGTTATGGACATATTAGCTACAACCATCAGTCAATGAATGTATTTATTAATGTGTATTTTAAAATAAAACCCTTATATAGGTAGTTGCTCAATGCGACCACAGACAAAGGGCAACTCATGAAGTGCTTCCTTGTTAGCTGCTGCCCCAGTTTCGAGCAGAATTTGCTTTATAGACAGATGGGGCTAATCTGTTTCCTTAATTAAAAGCGCGTGTGCTCCGGGTTCTGGGATTAGAGCACAGGGAACATGTCCCTGTTACCGATTTCACCAAAAGCATCAGTGAGAGCCACGATATGGCAATTTAACCCACTGTGTCCCACTGAGCGCTTCATACACAGAGTATGACAGCACTGCATAGAAACACAGAATGTGACAGCAGAAGAGTCGCTTGGCCCATCCAGCCTGCCACTTATTATTTTTTGTTCAAAATATTACTGACCCTTAATTTAGTTTAAGTTTTAGGATATGCTCATAGTGGACCAGATTCACACTTTACTATTGACTTAATCACAACTTACGAAAGAGTGGGTAAAACCATGTTGAATTGCAGGGGAGGTAAAATGAATGTCAGTGTGTGCATACTGGGAGAATACTTTATTGTTGCATTTTGCTACTTTGCTACTGCATTTTGTTACTGTTATTAGACTTGGGCTGGAATCATCATCTCTTAACTCTAATACTGTCTGCAACTAATTTAATCCCCCTTGCAATTCAACATGGTTTTACATGCTTTTGAGTAAGTTGTGAGTAAGTCAATAGTGCCTAAAGTCTGAATCTGGTCCAATCATCGCAAATATGTTTAAATTCTTCACCAAACAATAGATTTTAATTGGGGGTAAACAGAGGTGTACAACAAAGAACAGCACAGTGCATGGCAGATGCTAAACATACAGTAGTACATGAAGCACTGAGAACAAGAAAGAAATATATAGGAAGGGAGAAAGCTGGATACAGTAAGGTGGAAGGCATGGGGTGTAAACAACAATACGGATATTACGGAGTTTATACAGCTATGTAGAACATCCGTACAAGGCCTAGACCAAGCAATGGAGGGGGTGTATAGCAATCACATAGTACAATCAAACAGGAAGAGCATCCACCTGTAGGGTAGGAGAGGGGGAAGTAGAGAGTTTGGGGGAGGACACAATAGATAGTGGGGACTCATGACCCAAGGGGGGGGGGGCGACAGTGGGAATGGGGCCATTGTCACATATTCTGTCCAGCAGAACCATTTAAGCAAGGGCGAGGCCGGTTTGTGAGAGTAAGGGTCGTCCAAGGTTTCCATATTATAATGAGAGTTAACTTTTGCAATAACTTTAGAGATCGTTGGGGGAAGAGGGGACTTCTAGGCTTGACCTATGGCCGCCATGGCCACCAAAAGATTGTGGCCGAGGACATATCGATATTCAGAGGGAAAAGAGGGTGGGTAAAGATGCAGCAAGGAGATCTCCGGGTTGAGGGTAAGGTCGGTCTTACAAACGTCCGAGACGAACGCGGGAAAGACCAATACATGAGCAATGTCCCCACCTGCCCACATAACCTCCAACAGAGCCTGGACACGGATGTCCAGATGCTATTAAGGAGTTTTATTTGTCTCTCAAGGTGGTCCACACTTTCCGAGAGGCGGAAGGCCGAGAGACACACCACTTCCCATTGGGCTGGAGACAGGGAAGACTCCAGGTAACGAATCCACGACAATCAGATTTGGAAGAAGGCGGTTGGGTTGTAGAGCTCCATACCAAAAATAGACGGAGCCATTTGAAGACTGGGAGGTCAGACGGGAGAGAAAGAGTTCAGGGGGTAGGGTCATAGGGGTACCCTAGTGGTGGATCCGTGAACACCAATGGGTCAGTTAGAGGTATCTGAAGTACTCAGTGCCTGGGAGGCAAAATTCTGGAGTTGAGCAAAGGGTCGCCTCCGCGAAGAACCTGAGACAAGACAGAAATTCCACAACTGAGCCATGGGGAAAAGGAAAGGTTGGGGATCAACTTAGAAATGGCCGGCACTGCATGGGCCATACTTAGTAAAGCCAATGTGGTAGGAGGACGTATGGGGAGAGGGATCTAAAAGGTAGTCAAGCAAAGGGAGAGCAGTCTCTAAGTCAACCCAAGGTTTGGAGCCTTGGGCAAGCGTCCAGCACTTGATCCACCAGAGCTAGCGTTCCAGAATGAACCTCTTTCTAATAACAGGGGGTTAGGATCATACAGCGTTTCTGATTTGGGAACTGCACTAACACTGCAATCAAATGATCCAGTCTGATGTTCAGATCCCTGAATGCAGCAGCTATGGTGATCCGATTCTGGATCCCCGTAGTATTCAGGTTACTGTGCGTACTGACAGAATGGATTCAAGTACACAAAAGTAAATCCTCAGAATGCAGACCCCTAGGGCAGGTTAATAAATTATGCATGCACATAATGTGCTGTTTATACACTGAGCGTGCGTAAAACTATGCATTTTACAAAGTATGAATACCGGCCTGTTCATATTGAGTTTATGTGAGCATGTGTGTGTGTGTGTCTAGGTGTGTTTTTGTGTCTAGGTGTGTGTGGGGGGTGTAGGTCTAGGAGTATGTGTCTATCTGGGTATATGTGTCTAGGTGTGTAGGCGCATGAGTGTGTGTATCTAGGTGCATGTGTGGGTCTAGGTGTGTGCCTGGATGTGTGAGCCTAGGTGTATGCATGGTGTGTGTGTATCTAGGTCCATGTGTGGGTCTAGGTGTGTTTACATGGGTGTGTGTGTCTAGGTGTGTATGTGTGTCAAGGTGTATGCATGGTGTGTACATGTGTCTTGGTGTGTGTACAAGAGTGTGTGCCTAGGTGTGCACATGTGTCTAGGTGTATGCATGTTTTAACCACGCACACACAAGGTCTAACTTAATTTTTATTAAAGTTACAAATATAACAGGAGCCTACATAGCCTACAGCAATGATGGCCAATACCAGGATCAATGTAAGGTCATTGTAAAAATCAACCCTGCGAAGATATGTTACTATTATAGTAGAAATAAACCAAACACATAAGTTGCTTGTAGTAATGTGACACACACTGTACAACATGTAATATAGTAGTAGACATAGTAGTACAAACACCATATACATATAAAGGTAAGTTACAAGGAGAACAAATGATATATATATAATTGCTACATCTCAGGAAGATGACATAAAGGGAATTCATTCAGTCATCAGTGCCAGACAACACATAATATATTCTACTATCTGGGCCATATGGGCACCCACCCGTCCTAAGAAGCCACCACCTGCCCCCCAATGTCCTACCAGAAATGGGACCAGATCTGTCCACAGGGACATCTGCCCAAGGCCCCATAAGGGAGACTAAGTGTCAGCATCCCATCCAGGGAGATAAACACTAATTGTTCTCGGCATGTCATCTCAGGATTAAGTCAACACACACAGCACACGCGCCAGGGTGGGCATGGTAGCAATGTCACCTCCACGCTAGACCTCTCGCCCTCCCCCTAACCAGTCCACCTCCTTTCCACCCCCCCCAACCCACTGCCACACTCCTCATATTAACCAGTGAAATTCATACAATGCTCCATGACATCATCACCCCTCCGGCTTAAAGATGGTGACCCAACTATCTTTGGTGATCCTTATTTTGCACTGATGCCCTCATCTTGCAGCTTCCTTCAGTGGCATCCTGCTCCAGACACACATCTCTACCTGCTCTCCTTGCTCCCTGTCCGCAGTGTTCCGAGGTAAGACTCCGAATCTCATTCCTCTTTCAGTTTTCTATCCGCAGGATATCTGATCCAGATTTAAAACAGAGAGGTTTAGCCATCCTGATAAAATTATGACTAATGATTTAAAGTCCTTACCCCGATAATACAGCTCTGCTCCTCTGATCTAGATTATCTTCTTTATGTTGGGGTCAATGGCTTGGGAAATAAACAGAGCACAAGGGTCTCTTTATCCAGATACATCTCTTTTTCAACCAACAATCACATATTCACCAGTGTCCTGAAGAAGAAGAAGAAGAAGAAGTTTTGAAGACAAGCACTTGGATTTTTGCTGAAACCGAACTGGATGGATGGATGGATAGATAGATAGATAGATAGATAGATAGATAGATAGATAGATAGACTATCTGCTTTAGCTCTATCTCAAACTATTAATTATAAAAAGTAATTTTCCGAATAAGTATCCAAATAATAGAATATCTATCTATCTATCTATCTATCTATCTATCTATCTATCTATCTATCTCATATCTATCTATATATTACTTGGATACTTATTTTTAAAATGAAGAAATAGTTTGGGGTAGAGATAAAGCAGATTCAAATAAATTAATGAGCAGAGAAGGAATTAGATACTTCTAGTATATGTAGTTCTTGTATATGTTTTTGGTTGTTATATTACATAGACTGGAATATTTTGAACATAGCGAGAGGTTTGTGGAGTTATGGCGTTCCTCAGGGGGATAGTAACGAAGAAACTTTTAGATCCTTTTAGATCCTTTTATCATAGGTGGAGCACTATGTTAGGAATATAGGAAAATATAAATAATTTAGAATCTAGGGTGAATGGCGAGGGATGTCCATATTATATAATGCATTTCGCCATTTGTCTATGATGTATGATTTTTCAACTTGGCTTATGGGACAAGTGTATTGAGGCTGTCAAGTGCTAGCTATTTCTTATTGATATTTTCAGTATTAGATTGACTTTCTCTTTTGTTGCTACTTTGTGAAGTTCTCCGGAAAATGCTCTGGATAAGACACTAAAGGGAAGTCTTGTCTGCAGAGCTTACTTGATCTTCACTAAGATATAGAAGAATATAAAATAAACAATGTGTGTATATCAATAGGGGACTGTGAATCTACAGGGTTAATGTGTCCTAGCCCACAGGACAAAGCTCCTTTATGCTGACATATTAATCCCAATGTGATTTGCGTTACTCAGCCCATTAACTCTGCTAGACCCATTGTGCAGGTGACCCCTCTTCCAATGTCCCGTACTGAGCAGGATCACATTGGTACTGAGATAGCCTGGTATTTTATTTTATTACACTGTGTAAACATGAATGTGGTAATGTGCTTTGTTTCAGGGAACAGAAGGACGGGCTATTATACAGACTGCTGTAGAGATTTGTGCAAGGTACGTACAATTTACCCCCAATTAACCTGTCTGTGTACAGATAGCAAACTATCAATAGAGAAATAGGCAGGTGATAAAAAGACATGAAGCTGGTGGACCCGCAGTTGGGGCTTGGCTGTTCTCCCTAATTATTAGTGACAAACTGGTTAGCTGTAATAATTTGGGATGGTCTTTTGTCTGTCGTCCTTCTCCACCCCTCCTAGAGACAGTCGAGTTAATTGATTGTGAAAATGGAGCGCTGAAGGGTGACTTGTGGAATGTGTGTAACTTCTTCAGCAATTACATTCACTGTAACATGTCTCATTAAACTAAACTTCAGTACATCTTCAACGTAAACAGAGCATAAAGTATTATTTTAAAAAGCCAACATCAACATCATAAATGTATACTGAAAAAGACGAATGCATTTTCAAAATAATCTTAAAATGAAGAGTTATCTATCAGGTGTGTAGGTTAAATAGTATTTCAGTGACATAAAATAAAACGAAAGTATAAAAAAAAGTACAAAAGTAAAAATATTTTTATTGAAAAACAAAAAAACAAAAGAACATTTTATATGTTTTCATTTAAAATTGTATTTTATTTTTGTAAATGATTCCTATTTACACTTCAGATATCAGAAAGTTATAGTATTTTATTAGTTTTTAGTAGTTAGTATTTAATTAGTTTTTTTTTGCTTTGGCTTTAGACTGCCACACTTTTCTTAGTTTGATTTTGTCTGTTCAATCCAGTTTACATTTGAGTAGCTCCCATCACAAAAGGTTCACATTTGGTTCACAAAACACAAAACGTCGACCAAATGTTTGCAAGCGATTTGAAGAATCTGCATAAACCAGGCGACTTTGACTCTCATAAAAAAAATATAGACGTGTTGAAATGTATTTAATATATTTAAAAAACAAAAGATCAGTATATTACAAAATACCACAAAAGATCAGTATATAATTAAATACCATAAAACATCAGTATATTACAAAATACCATTAAAATAAAAGCAAAAAGAAATAGACATTTTACATACAATGAACTATATTTTTACCAACAAATCTTGATGCTGTAACGAGTACAAATTACAGCAAAGACCAATAAAATTAATATAAATAGATCTGAGTTATTAGATTTTGTAAAAGTGAAGGAAACAAATTGTATGGAGTCAGTGAGTGTTTTATAGAGAATCAATATTACCCATATATATTGTATTTATAATACAGTATATTTAGAACACAGAATATAAATGTTAGCTAAAGCCAAGTTTGTGAAATATAAATTTGGCCAGTCACACTCCTGGGTGGGAAGTAATTACCTAAGTATAGGTGTTAATGACTGTGTACTTACATTACAGGAAACATTGAGCTAGATGACCAGCTAACTCCAAACTAATCAGTCAGATATGTGGAATAGGCCAGGTACATTGATAGACGCAGCCTTTCACATGCTAATTCTATAAAACAAAAGTGGGATAAGAAAGAGATGCCTTGGTAAGGGGTGAAAGACATGCTGATTGTGAGATACAAATGCAAATCAAATTGGACATTTGTTAGTTGTGACATCATGTTGCTATGTTTGGGACAGTAATGACACTTTATTAATACTGCAGGGCTTGTGAAAGCAAATGATATTTACTATACCCCAAATCATCTCAAACATGAAACGATGTCTGTAAAAGGTGACAAGGTCCCAATCCACATGTATGGGCCAATGTTTGACACAATACGGCTTCCACTCTTTCAAAACAAACACTAAACATCAAATGATTAATTAAATAGTTTTCCACTTATGAAAAATGGCCCTATGAATAGAGTTAAGAGGAACGTGTCAGACGGACAGGAAGTGTTAGAAATTGATTGGCGGGTAATTAAATTATTAAGATTGTTTAGTCTTTTGTTAGCACACATCATTGTGCTTTAAAACATCATTTTAACAAACAAGGAACTTAAAGCATGATGTCTGCATGAGATCTAATTACTTGCAATGGTAACTCATGATCCAATGTAATGTTATAATTGTTAGAATAGAATATTGGTACCATGTGTATTAGACTCACAGAGGGTTCATGTTCTTATTAATAAAACCCATCAATATATCTCACTTTTAGCATTATTATCCAATATCAGTGGAAACATTAGCTTTTTTTATGACACAATAAAAGTTATAGCATTTAAAAAAAGGTTAAATTTTAAAAAGTTATATATTACTTTAGGGGTTTAAACATGAATTCACAGGACACAAAAAAATTGATATTAAAATATATATTTTAACCTTAACTCAATCAGTGAAGTTGCATTTACAGTGTTAATTTAAATTGATACTTTTATTTGAATATGTTAGAGGTATAAGCAATGAATAAAAGGTATTGCTGGTTACTTTGATTAGTGGTTCTCAACCAGTGGTACTGGTACCACTACTCGGACCTATCTCTGGTGGTAAGACTGGACAAGCTTGTATGGAGCTATCAGCCGTACTTTATTATATTATAACCAGGGCATAGTATAGGAAAAATATTAATCTGTACCTTAATGTATGCAAAAATAAATAATTAAATAAATAATAAGTTTATAATAAATAAGTTTGACCATAACTCCATAAAAGTATATCATTCACACGATAGTAAAATTACTCTCATGGGCCTGTAATTACTTCAGCCAATTACTAAGTATCATTACTATAATGTCGCTGTTGAGTAGTTTATTGCAGTTCCATTAGGTTGTGGTTGTATAGAGATTTTCTACTGTTATTTCTCACCGACTGAAAGAGATACAGACCCCCCTGGGGTGGCAGCCTGGAGGGGGTAAGGAGAATAATTCAGAATATTCTCTACCAGATGTGATTCTGATGAAGTAGGCCAACAGATCCCTTATCTATGTTTACCCAATTAGCACAGTATTAACACACCCTTGGTGATTGTCAATGACACCCAAACAAAAAGGTGTAATAGGATATTAGCCGGGGACACCTTACCCATTTTCTCCATGTTAAATAAATCCTTTTGTATCAGCCAGACCTCAATGTGGAACCATTGTCCGATGTCATTACCCTCCTGGGGAACGCACTGTAAAAGGAGCATTGACTATCAATGACTGCGGCTTCATTGGCTGCTCACTACTTGTGCGTTTTAACCTGTAACACTTAAAATGCATTAAGGACAAAAGAAATTCTTCCATAAAGGTCTCATTATGGACAGAACGACAACAATCTTTTCTGTATAATNGATATATTCAAAATGAAACTCTAAAATTTGGCTTTAAAATTGTGTGAAGTGCGTCCCACATTCTAATACGTGTCTTTAAACAAAATGATAAATCAGGGAATAGTGAAAACCTAGTTGCAATGCTTATATATACTTTTACTTGAGAGCGAATTATTCAATATTGAAACAACATTTGTAAGAATAAATCTTTTAATGGAGATGGGTTGAGCAAATATTTTTATTTTATTGCCACATTTTAAGACACAAAGATAAAGTTCTTGTAAAGTCTCCACCCAAAATGTTGGGGGAAGTGTGTCCCTGAGTAATGGGAGAGGAGGGGAGTGGGTGGAGAGTCCAGACAATCTTTTACTTAATTAGTCAGTGGTCTGGAGGGGGGAGCTTTTAAACCAAACATTGATCTCACCTGGCCTCAGTATGCTAAGTCTTGGACACAGGCTATAGTGTCTGCTCTCTGGACCCAACCCAGCGGAATATACTTTCAACCCTGATGTCTATTTCCAGGATTATCTGAGTTTCACCATCCAGCCTGACGAAGAACTTTAAAAACTAGAGGAACCTACAAGAGAGGCTAGTTCTCTTCAACCTGCTGAGCAGATCAGGCCTACAGAACCCAAGCATTGAAATGATGTCCTACATTAAACAACCCCATTATGCAGTCAATGGACTGACATTGACTGGGACTGGAATGGATTTACTACACTCTGCTGTGGGTTACCCAAGTAAGTTTGCTTTTATTCTGTTTTATATATTTTTAAGTCTTGTGTTTGATTTATATAAAAATCAGTGGGGAAGAATCAGAAGTGGGGAAATCTGAGCAAGGGCACAATGAAATATATAAATGTGTACAAAACAATAATGGAAATATATACATTTTTACAAACATAATAAAGAAAACCAAGGCAAAAATGACTGTAAATATTTATGTATTCAGAAGTTGTATATTAAATAATTTACACACATTAAGTATTTGCCAATGTTTATTTAGAATTTACCAAATAAATATATTTATACTTATATGATATAAAAAAGTAATATATTATTTTGACAAAAAAAATGTAAAAAAAACTTATTCAGAAAAATATACTATTAACAAAATGTACAACATTATAAGTTTTATTACCTTTTAATTCAGACACAACTTTTATTTTTCGCTGGTAAATGTGTTTGATTATTTTTTAATTAAAAATTAATTTTATCTTTAAAAAAAGTTTCTAAACTAAAATTCTAATTTAGTTATTAAATTTATTGTATTATTAAATGTATTTCATTTATTATCATTTATTATTATTATAATACATATTATAGTTTAATAATGACATAGATTTTGTCTGGATTTGCAATGAGAACATAACACTGTTATATTTATAAAATGAAATAATAAATACATTTTGCAAGACAGCCAATATGGCTTTGGTAGCATCACTTAACTTCTTTTTTATATTTTTACATAAAAAAATCTATTTCCCCTTTGATTCTCTGACAATCTGTCTATTTTTTCTTTACTCATTTTAGCTACACCACGGAAACAGAGAAGGGAGAGAACAACATTCACCAGGGCACAACTGGATATTTTAGAAGCCCTATTTGCTAAGACACGTTATCCCGACATCTTTATGAGGGAGGAAGTGGCCTTAAAGATAAACTTGCCAGAATCACGGGTTCAGGTAAATTGATCATAGCTTTTTCTGTGCTTTTTGTGTGGTCCTAGTCTAAATCAATTTGTGCAATCACAATGATGCCCATTCCATGAAAATGAAATAACCTTCTGAGCCACATACTTTACCCACTCTCTAGCATTTTTAACCTACCTTTATTGTAGATTTTATGATATTTTACTTTTAACCATTTTAAAAATGGCTATTTACAATGTCCATCTTTATCCTTAAAGGTTTGGTTTAAGAACAGACGGGCCAAATGTCGCCAACAACAGCAGCAGAGCAGTGGACAGGCCAAGCCACGTCCAGCCAAGAAGAAGACCTCTCCTGCAAGAGAGACTAACTCAGAGGCCAGTGCCAATGGCCAATACAGTCCTCCACCACCTGGCACGGCAGTAACCCCCAGCTCTACAGCTAGTGCCACAGTCTCCATCTGGAGTCCGGCTTCGATATCTCCCATCCAGGATCCCCTTTCTGCTGGCACCACCCCATGCATGCAGAGATCTGCTGGCTATCCTATGACCTACAGTCAGGCCCCAGCCTACACACAAAGCTATGGAGGATCCTCATCTTACTTCACTGGCCTAGACTGTAGCTCCTACCTATCTCCCATGCATCCACAGCTCACTGCTCCAGGTGCCACACTGAGCCCCATCGCCTCTTCCACAATGGGTAGTCACTTGAGCCAGTCACCTGCATCTCTCTCCGCCCAGGGCTATGGAGCTTCCAGTCTTGGCTTCACCTCGGTGGACTGCTTAGACTACAAGGACCAAACTGCCTCTTGGAAGCTTAATTTCAATGCCACTGACTGCCTTGATTATAAGGACCAAAGTTCATGGAAGTTTCAGGTCTTGTAAAGACAGCTAAAGGCTTCAAGTTCGATCTTCACCAACCACAAGCAACGAATCAGAGTTCCATCCATGGAAAGATACCAAAATACAGGACCTTCATATATGTCTCTTTTTCACTAGAAAACTGCTGGTAGGATCAATGACTACAGATAAATCTTTAACAATACAAGATGATGGCCAGCATGGGATATATAAAAGCACTTTCTATTACGATAATCAACCATTACAGTGAATCGCTACATCAAAAAGCTGAATATAGTATTTGGCTTTTCTTTCATCTCTCACCATAATCAAGATTTTAAAACTTCAATTATTTTTGTAAAGTATTCTCTAAATGTTACCAAATCTTCTGTAGCGTATTATAACTCTAGGGATATCAGTGAATTAACTTCCATCAAATCTGAATATTTTCTATCTCTTTTAATATATATATATATATATATATATATATATATATATATATATATATATTAGGATAAAGATTCAGGATAAATTCATTTTATATATTTAAATATAATTTTATCATAACATTTTTTTACAATAAACATAAAGATTTTTTCCTAACATATCACATACCCACAGATGCTTTGCATCAACATGTTTAATATTAACTACACCAATGTGCAAAAGTTAACCAGCACCAGAAACTTAAGAATCTAAATTTGGTAGCAAAGCAATAATACACCCCAAGTTATGTAAGCCTGGGTATATTTCTATATGTATATGTTTGTAATGCAGTTTAATTTATTCTATAAAAAAAAAAAAATATTGGCTCTATAAATGCTACGGCTTGTCCCAATCGTGAAATCTAACAAAAAAAAGAAAGAAAAAAAAAGAACTCTATGTCCATGTTCCGAGTGTTTTTATTGTATTAAATAATATAGTGCTATGTAATAGCTTGTGTGTNTGTTGTCGCAAATATGTGTTGAGGAGTTTGTTACCATAGATATGTTATTTTAATTAATGTTAATTAAAAAAAAAGACAAATAATGTGTGGGAAATAATTAAAATACACTGAACCACATTCTGTTTGGTTTGTTTATTTTTTTCATTTTGGTATTTATATATTTTATATATATTCTTTTTGTTTTCATCCTGGCACAACGGTCAATTCATTTTTCCCATGGTAATACCCCTTCAAGGAAAGGTAGATTTCAGAAATACACATATAGAAGATATTTCTTTATAGATATTTTAGAATGTTTAATATACGGTACAATTATCAAGTATTATGAGATAGAGCAGTGGTTCTTAACCGTTTTCTGCTGTTTAACAGTTATCCATTATGGAACTTGGTCACTTACTCCTGACCAATCCTATTCTGCCCCCATTAGTGTCTCCTTTATTCTATATGTTATATATATTTGTTATGACTTTCAAATCTATTTTTTACATAAGCTATTCATTGGTCAACATATTTTATAACATGTATCCTTTGCCATCAGTAATTGTTTATTAGTAATATAAACATACTAAATTTACTAAGCAGGGAGATTGGAAAGTGGAGATATTGCCCATAGCAACCAATCAGATTCAAGTTCTCAGTTTCATTTTACATACTGGAGAATGTGAGCTCGAATCTCAATCTCACTACGTAGTAAATTTAGGCCTTCAATATTATCACTGTACCCACTGCTCTGTGAATCTTCGAGTACCACTAGTCGTACACATACCATTGGTTGAGAACCCCTGAGATAGGATAAGTATTAGAAGAGTTTAAATCTTGTTTCACTATAAACATTGTAGAACCAGGGAAACAGATTCTTTTATGTAAAGCTCTTCCCATGCCTTATATAATAATAATAATAATAATAATAATAATAATAATGGACCTGATCTAGACTTCTATACAATAGCAGATTTGCACACTGTCAGTTCACACTGCACATGGGTACAGCAATGACTTACAATAGGAAGTAAGTATATTGTACAGTATGGGCCGAGCTTAGGACCGGTCATACAGATCTTTTTCATACGCAGGAGACTACGGGTCTGACTTAATAAATGTCTATATTCTAGGCAAGACAGAGAAGTCCAGGGGAGGGATAAGATGTTACTATTGTCATTTAGGTCTGTTGGCATATTTAGAACTCTGGGAGTCTAGATGAGCTCTATAATAATGACTGTGTAGATAAATGTACACAGCTGTACATAAGAAATGGCAAAGTAAGACGTGAACAAAGCCACTTGTTTGTCCGCTATAATTTATTTGGTGATGAGACATTTGGAAAATCTTATGCAGCCAGTTGTAGTTCTGAATAGTGAAAAAATCTGTAGTATTAGATCTTGATTACTNGTCCAACTATGTACAGACTAATACATGTACTGTATGCTTAGATTATAATATAATCATGATGAGGGTCATTTGTCGGTGATGAAGGTGTTTTTTCAACAAATAGCACTATTACTATTACCTTTTGTCTATAGTGTCTAAGTGAATGAGGCCACAAATTCAGACTTCATCAACTTCAATAAATATACAACACTATACTATACTGATTGGACCAGATCCAAACTTGAAAGTACGAGTGTAAATTTACACCAGGGTAAAACCATGATGAATTGCAGGGGAGGTAAATATCATTTTTTTAGAAACATTATTAGAGGTGAGTGATGATGGGGCTGATTCAGGGCTGGTGATGATTGGGGCTGGCGGAGACGCGAAGTTTCGCCGACACCTGCGCATGCGCTTTGAATAGCACGGAGTCAGGCTAAGCCCTGCTAATTACAAGCGCAGCCTGCACCATGTCTGGACACAAAGGCACAGGCACAGAGGCAGGTAATGTCCTATGGACAATTACCTGCCTCATTAAGAAAAAAGAAAAAAAGTTTTTTTNAAAAAATATAAAAAATATTATTTTAATACATAATATGTGTCTGTTTTGTTTTTGTTTTTTTCATTCATGAAAGTCGGCAGCAATTGCATCCGGAGCCTCTGCGGGTTTTCATTAACGCATACAGCATGCCCGTCTACCTGCNCTCTATTCCGAGCTGCGCTTTAGCATCAGGTCCGATGTTGCCAACCCAAGTGAAAGTAACACCCCGTTCAGACTGCATTGTAATAGCTGGAGATTTCATGAAAACTCCGGCCTCATGATAGCACCGGCTTTTTCCCTGCAGTCTGAACTATAACCCCGACTCTCCCTGGCCGGGCCTTAGACCCGACTACAAAGAAGCGGTTTCCGGAAAAAGCCGGCTCCAAGGCTGCCTATGCACAGTGTCGACCTGGGAAATCCCGCGTCAACACTGCGTAGTGTGAACGGACAGCCGATCGGTGATCCCGCAGATCACTGGGCTTAGAAAACCCCGGGGGTCTGCAGGGTGTAATCTGAACGTGGTAACAGAGTAACATTTAAAAGCAAAAACCTTGAAAAATGTTTTCAATATTTCAAATAAAGAAATAATAATAGTTATATACTAATATAATAATAATATGAAATTAATTCAAATAATAATAATAAAAATTAATAATAATAATGATAATAATAATAATATTATAATATCCCAAATACTATCTCCTAAGTACTGTTTCCTCCATAAATATATAATAAATATACTTTTAATACATACAAAATAAATACAAAAACCAAGTTAAGCAGATATATATTCTTAGAATAGAAGAATGATAAATAATAAAATTGTGATAACAAAGAACATATAGTACCGGAATATAAATGAAGTCGTTTTATAAAGTAAAACTACATTTACACACACTCTGTATGAACATGTTTAGAGGAGATTATAGATATGGAAAATGTAGGACTTTCCGTTGACTGTTTTCACTATTAGGATCCATTAGAGTAAATATAGTATAATAGTATTACACCTGGGCAAAACCATGTTGAATTGCAGGGGAGGTAGATTTCAGTAGTTACAAGCAGTATTAGAGTTGAGGGATGATGTTTCCAGATCAAGTGTAATAACAGTGTAACAGTAACGCTGGTCACATTCATTTTACCCCCCCCTGCAATTCAACATGGTTTTACCCAATCATGAGTAAGTTGTGAGTAAGTCAATAGTGTCTAAAGTGTGAATCTGGTCCGATGTTTCCTTTCCCAAGTCTAAATAGCAGAGAGAATGCTGGGCAGTATCTATGTGCAATGAGTAATGTATTCTCCCTACATGCAAACATTTTACTTCCCCCGAAATTTCAACATGGTTTTGCCCAGGTGTAACTTTACTCTTTTACTATTAAGTCTGGATCTGGTCCATGGTGCCAATGAAACGTTTGAACCTTTTGTATGGACATTGTGACTGCAGACAGGTCTGTGCATCCGGCGTCTACACTGTGATCCACCGTGGCAGATCTCATTCTCTTCCTTGCAGTGTTTCTCTTTATGTTCAACCAATTAACCGGAGGATAAGTCATGAAAGCTTGTTGTTAATTGGCATATCCCAGATTTCAGCCAGAAACCCCTTAATCTGGTTGTTACAGAAAACCTGCAAATCGAATCTGGAGCTCAGAGGGGTTCAGGAAGTTGTGGAAGGAAAGTGATATCTGCTTAATGGCTGCACTTCAGCCAATATGTATTTAACACACTATATCAGGGGTGGGCACTACAAGTCCCAGCATGCTTTGCCAGGTATCACCTATGGTCGGTGCATGCTGGGACTTGTAGTTCTACATAGAGGGGGGGGTGGTATATTGGGATAAAGCAATCCTCTAGTGCAGGGGTAGGCAACCTGCGGCTCTCTGGGTGTTGTCAAACTACAAGTCCCAGCATGCTTTGGCAGGTATCACCTATGTCTGAGCAGTTAAGGCATGCTGGGATTTGTAGTTCTACATAGAGGGGGGTGGTATATTAGGGTAAAGCAATCCTCTAGTGCAGGGGTGGGCAACCTGCGGCTCTCCGGGTGTTGTCA
>JABWIB010005014.1:12070-27843 GCA_016617825.1 Platyplectrum ornatum
CTGGGAATGGATGTCTCATGTGTTAGCTCTTATGCTATTAAGATACCACCAACACAATTATACATACCGTGTTTCCCCGATATAAACAGTCCTGCTTTTATACCCATCATGCCCCCCCAGTTCTGGGGAATTCGCTAGGGCTTATTTTTGGGATAGGGTTTATTTTGGACTGGTTTACAAAAAAATAGGGTAGTGCTTATTTTCAGGGTAGGTCTTATTATTGGGGAAACACGGTAGCATGTATACATACAGGCATACCTTAATAGCATTAATCCCCAGACACCAGTTTTATTCTAGTCTAGATATAGTACAGCATTAATTGTGAAATGCAGGGTCTTTCATACAGTATTGTAATGCTAAAGCTGGGAATAAATAAATACTTGTTTTCTATTATTATATTTGGGCTTCTGATATAAGAAATGTTTAATATTAATGTAATGTTAGGCAGAACCTGCAGTAAAATATTTAAATATTTGGGAACCGGCCAGCCTACAGTGCCTTACAAGCATTTCATCCATGCAATCGCATGCTTTCATTGTGAGTCCTCTTAATAGCGTCTGCTGAGTCTTACGCCAGGGAAGAGCCTACATTAACATAGTCAGTCAGTGTTTTGCAATGGTTTATAATGTTTATATTTTATTCTCTTTTGTTTTAGTCCAGTGAAATGCCCAAACTGACAGAGCAGCTGGCGGGACCACTCCGGCAAATGCAGGTAGCGCTATAATCTNCACATTTAGGAATGTTTATAATGTAAAATGTACAGCAACTACCTTAGTGTCTAAATCTTTTCCTGGCTATTTCATGTAATGCAAATACATCCTCCTGGCTTGGAGTATCATGAGAGGGTTCTCAAGCAGCTTTGTCAAAGAATGAATCAACACCATTTCCTGTGATTGTTAGCAATGTGACAAGCTTGATGTGTGTAGTGAATGTGAATTGTGCCATAAGTCACTGTTCTGTGCTTATGGTCTATATGCATTCCTTCTGTGGTCTGTATAACCTCACATCAGGCATTACAACCCCCTATTCTACTACCCCTGCACTAGAGGATTGCTTTACCCCAATATACCTCGTCCTCTATGTATGCTTTAACTGCACAGACATAGTGGATACCTGGCAAAGCATGCTGGGGCTTGTAGTTTGATAACACCTGGAGAGCCGCAGGTTGTCTACCCCTGGTCTAGTTTCAAGTCATTTTTCTCACTGGGAAATGGCCTGAATGTTCCCAATACTTTTATAATTGCCAATTACTAAAACATGTAACTTCTTACTCAGGAAACCGCCCGGAGAATTGCTAAAGTGTCAGCAGAAGCTAAGCTAGAGGTTGATGAAGAGATGTATCTAAGCTCCTTCCGTCCTAACCTCATGGATGTAGTCTACACATGGGCCAATGGCTCAACGTTCGCTCAGATTTGTAAAATGACAGATGTTTTTGAAGGTAAGCTTCTATGGAGACATGACTACATACAGTATACATGGCATCTGTCGGGTACTTGCTTTAATATACTAAACCCATATATATGTCTTGGAGTGTCTTGAGATTACTCTGGCTTGATCAATAGTGTAAAAATACACATTGCTGGTAACGTGCCATTCAGTTGTAACTAATAAAGTGGCTATTTTGCACCAAATGCAGCACATTCCTATAATAACAGCTGGAAGTCTATTGGTGCAGCTGTAGCATCTGACCTGCTCCATCTGCAAAGTGATGAATAACATTCCTGCACAATTAAAAATGTTAAGTGTTATGAAGGGTTTTAATATATATTTTTTTCTTTAAATACGGTTTTTATAAACCATGTCCTAAGAGGATGAATCCTTTCTGAGAGCCATTAAAGGAATCCGCCTCCACATCTGCATAGTTCATTGCTCTTCTGCGGTCAGGAGTTAATGGTCCTTCTGAGCTGACCCAGTGTTATGCTTCAGGGAGCCTTTCTCTGGCATGTCTTCTAAAGCTTTAGGCACGGAATACGTTAATGATTTTTACAGTAAGCGTTGTAACAGCCATGCAGTGTGCGGGACACGTCAAGTGCTCCTATTTCCCATGTTCAGCTCTGTCATTTATTTGTTTTCTTCCCTTTAAATAACCCAGGCATGATTATTAAACCAACCCAACACCATTCTTGCACTTTAATTGATAGCTTTTTCCCCCATATATCTCTCATCCATGTCTGCAGAAGAATGCAGTTATTACTAGAAGGCCTTTTAGCAGATACAAAGTAACATCTGTGGAATATGTTGTGGTTCAATAAGTTGGGATAGACTATAAAGGTAGTCTATCCCAGTTTTCTCCAATCTCCTAAATGCAAACAATGGAGTTTTATGTCTGCACTCATTTGTAATTCTGTGTCTTCCAGGTAGTATTATTCGCTGTATGAGACGTCTTGAAGAGTTATTACGGCAAATGTGCCAAGCAGCCAAAGCCATTGGAAATACAGAACTGGAGAACAAGTTTGCGGAGGGTAAGAATATTACTGTATTTTACCAATTGTAAGTAATTGGAAGTGCATATTAGTGTAAACACCTTTTTGTGTTTTGCCCTCCAAACTGCTTCATGTATAGGACAATACATCTGTGTATCAGACACCATCCAGTCCACCTCATGTCTTCCTGTTCTCCCTTAAGCTATGTGGAAACAGTTACATCACTTTTATAGAAACAACATGCAACATCTTTTCTTATTACTGACACTGTTACATATATCTCAGTGGGGAAACAGTGTATTTTCCATTATACTCGATTTATTTTCTGCCTGGCTTTGATTAATTGTCTGAGCCACACGTAGACTAATTCTGAGAGGAGTACTGGTGCCCAGGCGCTGTGCGAGACTCCATGCAGTCCAGACCTTCACACGTGGAACAGTGGCAGAGTCTGCCGAGTGAACAGCACTACGTGTTCATATTACACACAACAAGTAGTTAAAGGCGCATTTTACTGCTTGGTTTATTACAGATAATTGAATACGAGAGACCTGAAATGTTGTAATGTGTTAATGAGATCGAAAAACTTACAAGTATTTCTATTTAAGCACCATGTTGCATTTGCAGGGTAGTTAAACTTCATTAGTTGCAAACAGTATTGAGAAATGTTTCCTAGCACAAGTGTAATAACAGTATCAGTAACGCTGATCAGTATCTGTGTGCAACATACAACAATAAAGTATTCTCCCTGCATGCAAACAGTAACATTCACTAGCAATGCACATGGTTTTGCCCACTCTTAAAATCTTTCAGTTGGAACAATTTATCTTACCGTGTGTACCTAGCTTAAGGAAATAGTGCCTAAATCTAAATATGGTCCAGTCCTACTATTAGTTTTAAGGGTAATTAATCTCTGCACTTCTGGGAACACCCATTATTTCCACATCAGTGCATTGCAGTCTCTGTATCAGAATGTGAGACTTAAGGGGTAAGGCCTGTATAAAAAGGTGGAAACTTCTCTCCAATAAAGTCACAAACCAAAAGAAATATTTAACTTAAGGAAAGTTACATTTTACAATTGTGGATCTAGTGTTTACTAAGAAGGTTGTACATATTGTTTAGCGTCTCCGTCCCCTTTTCTAACAAATCAACAAAACTCTGAACATGCTGTAGAGGAGTCTTTCATCTGACAATTGCACCTTTTACTGTGAAGGAAAAAGCTTTGATTTCATAACTGATGGAGGCAAAGTGCTACTTTCCACTGCAACACAAAACCCCACTTAAAGAATCCATAACATGTGAAGTCTACAGGCTACACCCAGTAATTATACTTTTGGATAGAACACTTTAAAAATGCGATTTAATTACCAGACATCTCACACAGCTCCACCTTTCTTCATGGGAATGAGACTATAAATCCTGGTAACACCTTTTAAGTATTTACTTGTTGAAATACTTCCCGAAAACTCTTTGTCGTCTCTGGATGCTTAAATCTATAAACTGTGATCTCTTCACTCACTCTACTCTTCTTTTGTAGGAATTACGAAGATTAAAAGGGATATTGTGTTTGCAGCCAGTCTGTATCTGTAGGTCAAGTGGATCTACGTTTTTATTTGTTTTTTTTGCTCTTTACTGTGCGCCTCCGGTGGACCTGGACTATGCTCCTGTCACAAGACCAACAATGGACACACATCTGCTAAAAACTTTTTAATGTTTGGTGTCATACGTTTGCAGAACAAGCAATGTTCAAGCAAAGCAATATTACACAAGTGTTTGTACATACTGTTACCACACTATTTTAATTAAAAAAATTTACAATATGAATATCAATATTTTGTGTATAGTTCATAAAAGCAATCATTACTATTTTTTTTTAAAGCTTTAACATATACATAAAAGGTGTTCTTTATAACTATNTACAAAGTGGGCATTAAACGTGTATAGCAGCAGCAGTCCAACGCACTGACCTACACTCAGGAGGGAAAGAGACAGAGCTGAACCAGTGGTCATAAGAAACAGCCCGCTAGTGCCTGAATCACTGAACAGATAAGCTGCAATCTACTGCATATTGGTTCAGCTCACAAAACACAATACACAATGTGTGGCCGGTGCAGGGTAAATGCTGAAGTGCCATGCAGGATTTAGCTGCTTCAGCAATAAGGGATTTGAAGGTTATTTAAGAGATTAAACTCCTAAAACTTTGTCTAAAAGCAGGATAGGTACGCTTCAATAGACAGTAAAGTGGCTTTCACGGCTGGTGCGTGTTTCCATAGTGGTTCCCGTTTGTGGACGTCTCGTGCAGTGTGGTNTGAGAGTCTTCCTCTTTTTTATTGAAGCCACTTCTTTTGTTTTTGAAAAAATCAGAGACGTACACGACCTGTGAGGTAGGAGACAGTGTTAGTAAATAGCCAGCATTCAAGATCTCTTCTGTAAAATACCAACATTATTCCACTGTGCTAGAATTACTTATGTGCCCTATCCATAATCATTCTAATGTAAATTCTGTGATCTGGCAAGAAAAGTTTGTTTGCCTACACTTATATTCAAGAATCCAGATTGCACATATACCAACACTGATTTTGTAAAGGAAACAAGTACATTCAGAAGTGATGCAACATATGAGAGGGTTACTTCTCACTTTCCATCAAGCAAAGAAAATACAAAAATGAACACTAATACAGTGTTCACATTGCAGCCCTGGCAAACGCCTGGTTTTAATACCCATGCACACAGAAGCCATCTTTAAATGCTAAAGAAAAACAAAAAAAAAACTGGGTTGTCTGTTCACACTGAGGACGACCCAGGAATAACCTGATCTGTAGGGAGGAGCGTACAGTAACAGGATTCCCAAGGCAGGTGGTGATTGAAGTATNTACACAGATCAGGTGATAGACTTGTTAGAGACGACTGTGTAACTGTTTCCCCACAGACTTCAGTACTGGAAGTTTTTAAGAGTACAGCAGAGGATTTTACATTTGGAATCGTCCTCCATAGTTGTGGGCACACAGTGTGGAAATCATAAAGGATATTATAGCACCTTGCAAGCCTTAGAATTTGGATATTTTGGTATAAGAGGGGTCTTGGATACAGCCTATACTTAGGTTGTGGGATCATGAGTTGTATATGCATATTGTATGTGGGAGACGGTAAAAGAAACTCCAGTTCTGCGTCTACAAAGTCTCCAAATAATACAGACTACTGATTGCAACATCCCTTGAATGAATATGCAGGAGGAGTACTATAACTGTTTATTCTAGACCAGGGGTTCTCAAACTATTTTGCTCTGGGACNCCATCTGTCAAAAACATTTTTTACAAGACCCCAAGCAAGTTACCATCTATATATTTTCACCCAGACATCGGGTTATCATTTTAAACAGTGCTAAGTGTATGTTTTATACCAAGCAATACAGCTTCATGAGGTTAATTTGGGGGTTACAAAAGGTTTAAAGGTTAACTCTTTACTCATTACATTATTTGTGCATCATGACAACTGGCAATCCTCTGTGACAAATGAATGTGGAGATGGAAGTGNTTCAGTGAAGCAGTCTAGGTGGCCGTGGGCCACCAATCACCAACTACACGTGTATCACAGTGCTGCCAGTGTTCCCATAGCTCCTGGCCTGCAACTGGGAGATGGTCTCTCTGAGGAAGTCGCGACCCCATGCATCAGAACCATGGTTCTAGACTATGTCTACACAGTGATAACAATTCTGTGTGCATTGCTTGCATAGAGTGTTAGAGTGAACGTTAAACACTTACAATAAGAACAGCTACAATGGCCCCCTGGATGAGTCCAACGAGTACATCGCTCCAGTGGTGCTTGTAATCAGAGACTCTGGAAAGACCAACATAAATGGATACTGCAACCAGCCCAAACTGAATGGTGGGACGCAGGAGCCGGGCCCAATCTCCTCGCATTCTGGACTGAAGATAAAGCTAGAAGAAGAAAACCAAAATTAAGACCAAACTATGATCGGTGATACTTGTATATTCTGTGACTGGCATTCTGTACCCTCTGGTAGGAAGTGTAAAAGGTGGACACAGCAGTAACAGTGTCTCCAGAACTATTGCATCTGGATGTGCAGGTTATATAGGTTACTTAATACATTATACGCATTGCTCAGCACTGAGGTGAGACCAGATGAAAATGATTGTAAACAAACAACATACTGTTCCCCGCCTTAATATGCTGCTCTACATATTACAGCATGAACAACATCTTGCAACAATTGTGCCCCATTAATAGGTTTTTCTAACTCGAATACGAAACCAAGTTTATTGAATCGTATTTAGATGCATATTTGCACGACATAATAATAACAAGCGTCTCTTAGGTTTCTGCCCAGAATAAATGGCAGCTGTTTGCTCTATATTATCACTTTATTGTTTGCCGGAACTTTTACGAGTTTACAAATGTACAATCTGGTGTGTGGTCAGTCCACGGGCTACACAACCAGCAGATAGCAGCAAGACTGTAATGAAAGATCTGTAGGAAATAACCAATTCTGAAACTATATATAAATTTTTTTGTAAAGTTAGCGTATGTCTGCAAGTGTGTATATAACACCCTGGAGATCACACATATAGATCCGGTGAATACGCACAGGTGCATTTCAGATTCGCATATACGTTAAATAAATGGGTTTGATTTAACTTTCTGCCCTTTTAATTTGTATTTATTTTAATTACCCTGTCATAAGACATCTGTTTTCCCAGGAAACTATATAATTAGAGATGGTTGTATTATTGTATACTATAAAACCAATGTATTGTCTACCATGTATACTTACTGCCAGGAACAGCATACAGTACATGGAGAAAGAAGAGTGTCCGGAATAAAATGACAGCCTAAAAGAAACAAAAAAAAGACAATAAATAAGCCATTTTATTATTCACACATAACATTATATATATATATATATATATATATATATATATATATATATATATATAATGTTAACATCTGTATATATATATAAATAAAAGAGGACTTTATTAGTATAGGGGTTTTGCAGTCTACTTATTATGATTTTAGAGTTACATGATGAGGTTCTTCTTCCCTATATAGAATACATATAGGTATACCTGTCACACAAACAAATTAAACATTACAGTTTAGACATAAATGACAAGAACAAGTCAATTATACAAAACAATAGGAAGCCTTAAACCATTAAGAGATTACTGGCCAGTGTCTACAAGAAGACTGCTCTAATTATAACCAGCTACATAGAGGAACATTGATTTCAGTCTAAGTGGATATAAAAGCTTCCAGATCCTCACATTACTCATTACCAGAAGTACAATACTGTATTACAAAGGAGAAATCAAGTGTATTAAAAGCATAGAAAGTGACGGCAGATAAGAGCCACATGGCTGATCCAGTCTGCCCAGCTGTGTATATAAAACTATACTGACATCATTTTTTTCTCTATGAGACTCTGAATACCCTTATATTTATCCCAAGCATGCTTACACTGTTCTGTTGTATTAGCCTCTACCCCTTCTGATGGGATTAATAAACTCTGCATATCAGGGGTGGATGATAAGCATTTCCTTAGACACTAGTCACTGGCACATAACTAATGTCTTACAAGCCCACACAGAACAATAATACATGTTATTCAGTAACCTGAATAAAAACACAGGGGCATTACAGGCAACTGGGCATGACTGCTCCTCTCACAGATCCAGCAAGTGATGTGCGACGTGTTACTTGTCATCTGATCAGACATAAGATCAATAGAACCAAATTCTGCCATTTTAATTCTATTTTCTCAGATAACTTCATCATATAGAGGGATGGAGAGGAATCACTATGTGATGATTAGGTCTCTGTACTTTCTTCCCTCCTACGATTGTTTTTTATTATTAATAATATTATTATTATTATATTTTACTTTTTGTTTCAGTTTTGATTTGTATTTTCTAACCTACACTTACAGGTATCATTTTGCATTGGGCCCTTTTATGGTTGCTTCAAAGCAAACTGGGCATCTCAGATCGCATTAACACCCATAGGGGTGTGATTTCCCTGTCTGCAGCCTGACATGTCATACCAGCTGTACACAGGCAACGCACACACACTGACTATTGTCCTCTATGGCCGAACACTATTCACAAGTAGGTTACACTTGGAACGTGTTGTTCTTGTTGTTCGTACATCAACACAATGACACCAAATGACACCATAAAACCAGTATTCATTGCTAAATCTAATTGTCATAGATTGCAGGAGAACTACAAACACAGAATACATGATGTTTCTACTCCTGAACAATAAGCCTAATTACGGTATTATTGCTGTAATTGCCGCTAATACAGGCGGGGAAACTCCGGCCAGGAGGTAGAGTTGTCTCTGCTGCACAGGCTCCCTGTCATTATTGATAAGAGGCCTGGGCGGCAAACAGGGCCGGTGCTAGGTCTGGGGGCGCCCTAAGCAGACCTAGCATAGCACATGATGACGTCACGCCGCTTGAAAACTACTGAGGAGGGCGGCGGGATGACCGTTCGCCGGCCGCCCTCTCGGTTTTTACTATTTTTCCAGCAAAAAAAAAATAGTAAAAACAGAGAGGGCAGCCGGCAAGCGGTCATCTCTCCGCCCCCCTGTGCGATGCGCCATACGCAGCTGCGTAACTGGCGTAATGGGTGGGCCGGCCCTGGCAGCAAACCAGTCCAGAGATAGACAGGAGATCTTTACAGCCAATCAGCTGAGAGAATGGCTGTCAATCTCAGTAGCCCCTCCCCCTGCTCTTGCTGGATAATCGCTGCAGTGTGTGGGGCCAATAATCAGGACCTTTTCCCAGGAGACAATCACCCGATTATCATCCACCTCCTGCTGGCAGCGATAATCGTTATGTGCGCGTGTGGCCAGCTTTAGAGCACAAGTAAAAGAAATGCGGCACCTGTTGCAATAAGAAGAGAAGCCCATTTATTTTCATTTTGGGAATACAGGGAAATTACTTTGAATTTATAATGAAAAATACTAAATCTCTTTTTTATTATTATTATGCTGAGGTTTTGTGTTTAGTGTAAGACGCTATATTTATTTTACTAGGGAAATCGCTTTTAAAACATACAATGGAATAGGATTAACCAGACATTAGCACCATGCGGTTGTCCAGGGGTTATGACAGTTCGTGATCTCTGCAGAAGAAGAACTTACAGGAAGCAGAGGTAAGTAACTGCAGGGGAATTCCAGACAAGATATTCAAAACGATAAAAGCAGTATTGTAGTATGGTCACATTGTATGAATATAAACAACTTGTGTGAAAATGCAAATATCATAACATTATCACATAGAACCCCCCTCCCCCACACACTCTTGTCATGCAAGCACTACAGAATGACATGTTATTAATATTCTGTTAGTCTACAGAAAAGCCGGTGTAAGCATTTCTTCGGGTAAACCAATAATCATAAGAATGCGAGTCCTCAGGAAGCCGTGATATGAATATGCTGGAGTCAGGTCACTGGATTTAAGAGAGATTGCTTTCCTATCACACAATATGAAACTTGTGTGTTACTCATTTGTTTATACAAGTTTTGTCTACTTGTGACAACACATGGAAAATAATTCGTTTTATTGCAGATATTGAGGTCAGTGTATATAATGAAGTAGTGTTATACAAGTTCATTCTGATAAGAAGTGTGAATGAATGTGAACACTGATATGTAAAAAATGACGCAGCGATGGCGGCCAGAACAATTGTGTAAGTGTCAGCTGTGATTTGGAACTGGAGTTGTGTGTTTTTGCAACAATTATTTGTGTATTTTTTGTTATTGTATCGTTCCATTTCATCAAATGGAAAAAGTATTTAATTTCCATGTGATTATTTTAATCATTTAAAACGCTTTTAACAATGTGTAATCTCTAGTATGAACTACATCTGGTTAGGGCTCAACACATTAACAATTAGAATTGTGCCATAAACTGTACAGATTAGCGCTATTTTCTGGCCTTGTATTGGCATTGAGTCAATGAAGAAATACAATAAAATACAGGAAGATGTAATGTTTCTATATGAAATGGGGGAAGGAAGCACAAAATGTAAATTATGATATGCTATGACGACTGTTAAACAAGTGAAGCTCATGCGACACTATTACACCTCAACAGAACAGAAACTGGTGAGAAAATACAGACCCACATATCAGCCATCATTCAACGAGAGCCAGCAGCTGTGTCCTGGGCTAACTATGGAACATCATTACATATTTATTCATAGGCAGCCTGCTAGACACCTGTCTCTAACACATGTAATGCTATCCTGTACAATAAAGTCAATAGAGGGATGGCCTTTGATCATCAGAAAAAAAAAAAATAACACATAACAAAACACATTCCCGGAAAGCAGTTTCCATTTGTTAGAATGTGACAATACGTACATTATCAGTAATCATATAGGAAGTTCTGGTCATTATTCCTGTAAGTATATGTTCCCTAGGGACTCATGAAATGGAAAGCCCTGCAAATAGTAGTCATGACCTTTAATAACATTTACAGTGGTTTGCAGGATAATGGATCTGTAGTTTTGTGTGCTGGTCCAAGAAGCAGCTATCCATTCAATGGGGGAAATTCACAAAAGTCGAGTTTTGGTAACCCGCGGCTGCGATAAACTCGCAGCCGCGAGGTTACAAGTACGCAGGCGCGAGGTCACCGCGTCTGCATTGAACAACATGCAGACGCGGTGACCGCGCGCCTGCGTACTTGTAACCTCGCGGCTGCGAGTTTATCGCAGCCGCGGGTTACCCAAACTCGACTTTTGTGAATTTCCCCCAATATGTCCCAGTGACATCATAAAGACATGACATTGTGCAATACGTTCTATAACGTGCCATATAAAGTCAGAAATATTGCAATGCGTTATCTTAGTATTAGGATCACTGGTTGTCAGTAAAATGTATTATATGCATCCGTCATGTTTTTAGGCATTCAAAGAGCCCGTCTCCCCTGCCTCGCCCTTGTGATAGACTCTTGTACGGCATCCTGTAATGCTTTATTCAATCTGTTCTATAAATAGATTACAAAAACTAATTATAAGGCGCCACAAAGTATCCGCAGCATGTACAGTAAGGGATACAGACAGTATGGGTGTGGAAGAGGGCCCTGTCCTCAGGCTTACATTCTAAAAAGGAGATCCTTGTGCTATATATGTTAAACAATGAAATGCATTTTACAATCCTTAAGATGAGAAGGAGGCCTTTTAGTCTGGAAATCTGGATCTGGTCCACTAAAAGACAATAACTATCATTAGATACCTAGAAAAACCTAAAGATCATGACCTTCTCTAGTGCTGATGCAGAGGAGGCCTTGGATTGTGCTGACTGGTCCTTCAGAATTGAGAACGCCTTCCCCAATTTTCTTCAATGGGGAATATCAGTTTCCTNCCGAATATTTGAGCTTAGTATTAACCTTAACCAAGTTGGGGGTACTTATTGGTCAGAAAAAAAAAAACACTGTCCCTTCCAATGATGTCCCCTGCTTTGTAAAACGGCCTACAACTTCATCCTTATCCTGAAGAATGAAACCACAAGATAAGGTTCCCTATCCAACTTTACGATCAACTGGAGTAAATCCATGCCCTTGTGAGTAACTGCAGATCTCTCATTATATACACTTATTCTAGACTGTACTCTCCCTCCTTTGCAGCCACATGAAACAGAGGTTTAAGTACTGATCTCCAATCAAGAAGGGTCACAGTTCTCCCAGCCATCTATTCTTGCTTATATAGCACCTTAGTGGCTGATTCCAAATACAAACCCCTTGCTTGATGGCAGAGGATTCCTGCCAGGTTGCAGGTAACTGTTCCAGCTTTTGAGGGCATGTGCTGGAGGTACGGAACAGGCATCAGGACAATTACATGCATATGGTGGTAGTGCTACCTTCTATGTAGTTTTGTCAACGGGTGAGAAACAGCCGTGGTAGGCTCATAAATGGTGACAACTCCATGGAAACAGAGTTGTTGCTCCTCTCCTACATCACATTACACAGGTTATTTAAAAAGTAAAAACAAAAAACACACATACATAGGAGATCAACTATTCTGTTACTATCAAAGAGAATCTACACAGGGTTGCTTGTTATCTGCCTATGGATGACCTAACTCTTTAAAAGAAAACCAAACAATACACACATACAGTTTACCATGACCTTGTAGAATTTAGAGAATCTAATACCCTGTTCACATTACCTCAAATAAGCTGTCTTTTTGATGACAAAGGCGGCTGCAGTGAAAAAGCCAGCTTCTACGCTCAGTGTGAACGATCCATTTACAAAAAGCCAGCTACTGAAAGCTGGTGTTCAGAACCTGCTTTAAAAGAAGGTGTTTAGCCCTCTTATCCGGCTTTTTCAGTCAGTCTGAACACTACATAGCTGGCTTTCCTCTCCCATTGTGTTTGNGCAGTGCTGATTGGGTCACACAGTCATCTGTTTGTAATGATGTGTACAAATTGTTCAATGTGAACAGTTTTTTTTTGTTTTTTTTGTTTTTTTACAAAAAAGATGTCTTTTTCTGCTAATCTGAACAGTCCTTTTTTCAAAGCCCCTCCAATCATCAATGCCAGTTCTTTAGCTGAATAAATAGCAGGGTATACCAGGGTAATTCCCAGGTTTACTACTCTTTGTTCAGACAGCAGTTTCTCTGCATAGCATTCCAAATACACAACGTTCACAGCTGTGCGTAGTGCCACAACGGAGCCTGGAATATTCTATTGCCCTAAAGCTGCTGGAATATGTTTATCACAACAACCAGAAAAAATAAAAGTAATAAAAAGGATCTCACATACAGAGGATGATACAACAGTCCGTACTTGGAAAGAAATCAGTAAAAGCAATATCTATGGGAACAGTGGAACATTTCCCAGACCTAGTGTGATCTAGATTAATTGTAAACAGATTTTTCATTTCAAGCAGTATGTATTGCGCAAATAACAGTTGAAAGTTTGTCACACTCTGATCATCAAACAAAAAAAAAAAAGAAAAGAACCCCCAGAGGACCATTTAAACCACATCAGATGCAAAATGTGAGACATAAAACATGTCAGGGATTAAAATGGCTTTAGCGGTTCAGAAATCAGAGCCATGTGTGATTTTGCAATAACTGACCGGTCATTTTGTTGCAATACCCAAGTGTGTCATTGACTTTGCAAGCGAACATTCACCATACAATAGTATGTATGTATGTATATATATGTATATGTATGTATGTATCATATGTATATATGACAATACATAGTTTGAAATGAGTGAAATGATATTGTGAGGAAACACGCAATGAAACTACCACCTCTAGGATGTTGGAAGCGGGTCCATGCTGCAGGCCCTGAGGGTACTTGCCAGCTTCAGAGCCACAGTCGTCTGGTTACATATATCAGTAGCATGCCAAGTATTATCATTAGGGCTGGCCTAAACCACCATCAGGACAAGCTTTATATCTAAATTTATAATGATTTTGGGATAGAGATAGCAGGATCCTATAAAATGCTTTCATATCTCCTGCACAAAACATACTTGAGTANTGAGATAAGGAAGGCTGATCATACCATCTGCAAAACATTACCCAACATAGATAACATGCATGTCAATAATCATTTACAGAGTCATAAAGAGTCATAGGAATAATGCTAATTATTACAAGGTAATAAAACCGCTGCTATTCAGTATAACTTTCACGGGAAATATTACCTCAACAGTTTCCACAGAAGACAGAGAGAAATACTGAAAGTAAATGCTAATCGCAGCACACATTAGCATCTAGTCAATACTCTGCTTTGTGCATGTAATAAATGGCTTCTAATAATTAGCCAGCGTCATTTCCAACAACTGCACAAATACCAAGTTGGAGTATATGGGTCATGCTAACCCGTGCATGATCTGAATACAAACCACACAGCAGAGGAGCATGGCCATAAGGATGAAATGAGCAATGGAGCCTGACCTTTCAGTACAGTGACTTGTTGTTAACCACAATGTGCTGAGACATGGCGAGATGTGGTGTAAATCATTTATTTTACACAGTGTTTTGTGGTGGACCACAGGGCTGACAAGTCCCTTGCTAACTCACTATCCCTGAGATATACCCCGAGGCAAACTACTGAAGCTTCCCAGGCTCCCTAACCCCTATCAACCAGATGTTTCGGCTTATTGCACGATCCATATCTTGGAAAATGAGGATTAATTGATCGTGGTCACAGATGTTTAAGCTACTGTGCACAAACTTTCACACTCAGGAGACTTCAGTGTCACGTGGGCAACTCCAAAACACCGATTTATCTTTCACTTACAGATTACACTGATTACATTGTGCACCCATGACACATTACTGGCAGCAGCTACACTCTGTGATTCATTCATGGCCGATCCAGTTGTGTCCATCTGGCCTCTACAGACGCTCAATAGCTGTCACAGACAAATATGTTCCATTGGAGAAAAGTCATGATTACTCATGGGCCCGTCAGCGCCAGTATTGCCAGCAGTGTGCTCCAGGATTGTGTCTGCCAAGACGGACAAAGGAGACACCTTAAAGATAAAGCAACACCAACATAAGGTTCCAGTGCAGGTAAGGCCCATGTTACATGCTTCCCTGTGTGATCCGGTGAGCCTTACTTACACACAGCTGCATTCTGATATAAGGAATGAATCTATAGGTATATGCTATATACAGGAGGGGACAAAAAGTGCACACATCCACAAAATCATGTTTGTCTAAACATCTACAAGATTCCATGACTAAAGGAGCATCAGGGTGTATATTATAACCCCGGAATAGGGAACCTATTAGGAATTATTACCTATTTTGTCTAATAAATACTTTTATGCAGAGGTGTAACCAGGGTTGCGGACTCTCCCGATGTATCCAGGAGACTCCCGGATTTCATCCACTTCTCCTGGTATCCTGGAAGAGTCGGCAAATCTCCCAGGACTGAGGCAGTGACTTTTAAAATGTAAATGACTACCTCAGTCCTGATTGGTACAATGAATGGGCGGGGTTTGATGACAAAGGTTAACTAGTCGGTGGTGTGCCTCCAAGCGTGATTTATGCCCCACCCCCATGCGGACATCTTTTTGGTTTCTCCCATGAGAGAGAAACTAAAAGTCAACAACTTTGGGTGATACAACAAAAGGTGCAAAAAGTGGGACTGATACAGGGCCCAGATTCATCTAAATTGAAGGGTATGCCTTTATCTCAATTACACAACCCTCTCCCTCATCCCTACGTCCCCTTCTCCCTCATCCCTACGTCCCCTTCTCCCTCATCCCTACGTCCCCCTCTCCCTCATCCCCACGTCCCCCTCTCCCTCACGTCCCCCTCTCCCTCATCCCCACGTCCCCCTCATCCCCACGTCCCC
>JABWIB010005015.1:3888-17175 GCA_016617825.1 Platyplectrum ornatum
TAATCTATAGAGATATCCATCCCAGCTCCTGTTGCCAATGTGGATGCATCATCATAGCCAAAGTTAAATAAGTAGTCAAGCAGGGGGAATTCANTCTGCATTAAGCATACATTATTAAGAAATAAAAGCAATGGGGAGCGCTTAATNAGAGTCTTTAGGAAAATATAGGAAGTCCAAAAAAAAAACAGCAGCTCTCTTGGGTGACCGATCCCCTTTATATAGAAATTTTTCCTGGGAGGGAGAAACNGAAAGTTGTCAACCCCCGAATTAACATCCCAGCAAGCAATAGTTTTAAGACAAATCCCATATATTAGGATTTAGGTACAGATACAGATCTTTCGTTAGGGATCCGAGATGCCTTAGTCAACCAACTGTAACACAAAGCATTTCTTTTGTGCTTTATTTTTTCATGATCTGTGTTTTCCTGCTAGTTACATATTAGAATTTATGTTATTCACTTACTTATTTTATTGTACTATAGATTTTTATGCAGTAGGCTATTATGCTGTAATGTGAAATTAATGCTGCCTGGATTGCTTTCCGATTGTAAAATCCCTAATAATGCATTTAATTCTCCTTCAGCGTGAATTATAGTTATTTGGCACTGAGCAGCATTGTATTTCACTCCAGATATTGATGGAGAATTTTCCCTCTCTTGTATAATGTCATTTCCCTTTTTAATATCTTCTCATTCTGTTTCACTTAAACTTGAGCTATTAAAGTTCCCCGAAAATAAAACCCTATTTTGAACATTGAAGTTAAATATTTACAAAAGAAATGTTTTGTAGTAAAGTTTCCACCTGAGAATTTCTATTGGCTAATTGTGAGTAAAAGGTTTTTGTCGATGCAGAGAAAACAGGCGACTGATGTGGTNTGTGTTAGCATGCATTTCTACATTTATATTCATTGCACGTCTTAATACAGTCAGCATTTAAATCTATGGAAGAGCCCACTTGTTTGTGCACTAATATGCTTCTTGTTATTTACAGAGGAATATGTACAGGGATGTTAGTAATCCCACTAAATGCATGTAACCTTTGTGGCCTTTCCAAAAGTATTGTAGGATTACCTAATTCCTGAAGTATTGGGGTGAAGCGCAAATCACATCCAAAGCCCCATCCTCTGCAAATTAAAATCTGCTATTCATAGGGTTACTGAATATGGGTCAAATACTTGGTAAAGATCTGGGCATAACTACAGGGAGTGCAATATTTGTGGCTGCTCCATCTGCCCTGGGACTACAGGAAAAAGTGTAGAGTGCTGTTTATAAATACATTACGGGCATATAGTGCCANCCCATGTTGCCATTGCCAACTCTGGCTAACAGAGCACCGTAAACANCTTTTTTTGCATAAAATGTGATTAATTAGTAATTCGCATTATTGTTAACAATAACCTTTTTTTTATTCACAAAAATACATGTACCTTATTAATGTATAGATCTGATTCTANGGAGTTGCTTTAGTGATGCCACCATTGAGACTTTCCATAAATGATCTTTGTAGCCCACTAAATGGCTGCCTCCCCAAATTCTGTTTTTACTATAAATAGTTTTAAATGACTGCATTTGCCAAGCATATAACCAGAAAATAAATCAAAGTGAATTAACACAATTCTGAAACATAATGTAACTTTTACCTTTTATTGAAGTAGAATTTGTAGTCATTTATTATTAATTATATTTAAACGTGTTTTTATTTTACTGGTTTAAATTTAGATTCATTTGCTGGTGACTTAAATTAAAGTATTCACCTATCTAAAACTAACACAACCTGATCATTTTTCTATTTTGATCCCCCCCGACCCCCGACCCCCACCCCCGATCAAAGTGAAAGGGGATTGGGCTTATTTGTCCCATTTTCGACAACAACACTATTGAGAGGTATCAAAAGAGCTGTCAAAAGTCTGGCTGTCAGTGCTGAGAGTAGCTGTCAGCTCAGTGCTGTATTCTTTCAGAAGGAGGGAAGGACAGAAAGGGGGCCACACCAGGAGAACACAGCTCCAAGCTGACAGCTGCTGGCAACTTATTCTAAACTTTATCCAGCAACCATAGAGTGCTGAGCGCTGTCTAAGCTACAAATTTCTGTCTCCTGTCTGTGCATTCACTAGTTCAAGTCCACTACTTAAGATATTAACCATACCATCAAAGTGTCACAGCAGACTCATAAATACCAATGAAAAATGTAAATTATTAAAACACGGTGTTCCAGATCGACATGACCAGCAAATAAATCCTGTAAAGAAAAATAACATTCTTAAAAAACGTTTCACAACAATGCACTTCAATGCTCTTCAGCTTGGATTCAAAGGCTTAGTATTGACAGCAACCAAACATACCATTTCTTTTATTATATATCTTGGTGAATACAAGTAAGTTGCTAATTCTCAGTTTCTCAAGTTTTAAATGTTTGCTAAGTAATTAAGCAACTAATGTGATCAATGAGAGCGGAGAATGGAAAAATAAAAATGCAGGAACAATATTGAATTTTTTTATATACCTTTAATTGATGAAAATGAGAACATTTAAAGTCAAAATTTAAGACCACTTTATTTTAGTTTTGCAATGTTTCTTCTTTAATTGGGAATTCTTTTTAACTCTTTTTAATTAGGACACTGTGGAAAAACGTTTGCTATATTGGAACGATTTTTAAAGTCTAAAACTTTAAGCACACAATGGCTGATCATAGTGGATGATGATACATTGATCAGGTATGTTTTCTGAAGTCTATATTATTGAATTTTGATTATATTACTTTATTTGATTGGACCGTGAACTGTGAACAGACTTATGTCGTCAGGGCTGTTGCAGACAANGGAAAGGNGACTAGTAAATAGCACCAACAGCAGGGACTTCATGACACTAACTGTGCCAACCGNAAATTTTTTCGAATTCTTCCCCAACCATCCCCATCTACTACTCTAACCCTATACATCCCACTTCCCTAACGCTCCATTCCCTGCAGCCTTAACCCAATCCTCACCTCTGTGCTGCCTAACCCTTCTCCTCCCTGCATTCATAACCCTAACCTTGCCATGCGCCAGCAACTGTCGGAGTTGATGGCATTATGAATGGCCATAAACACTATGTCGAAATAGATACCGCCAACATTAAGATGTCGGCTGTATCTATGCTGAAAATGGAGCATTCGCAGCTGCAAATGCTTTCTGATTGGAAGTACACTAGATAATGTATAACATTTATTTTCAAAATCCTTTTTCCTTTCTCCTCCCTGACACTGTTTATTTTAATCATTTCCCCTAATCCTGTGTTGAGAAGTTTTTGATGACTTAGTTTTTTGGAAGCTATCCTCAGATTATAATAAAATAATTATACTGTATAACAAATTATGCCAAGTGTGCATTCTTAATACTAACCTACTGTTTGTTTTTCTTACTAATTAATATTTGTATTAGCAATTTTTCCTGTCTTTCCATATTTTATGAACTGCTAAATAGAATATTTTGTTTATCTTATTATGAGTCTTCTGGGAACAGTTCCAACTTTGTTAATTATTCTTTCCCAACAACCCAGGTTATAGACTGAGACGCAGTGTTTTTCAGAGTGGATTTTGTATCCTCTGCAATGGGACAGGATCTCTGTGGGGTTTGGTTGTGTCTTTAGCCACCCCTCATTGGGGAGAAAACTGTACATGTCTTCCTCAGTGTAATGTAATGCATATCAGGCTGGTAAGCTATGGCTGAGTGCAGAGGAGACAATAGCAATTATAAGATCATTATATATTTATATTACACAATGTAATATGCAAGGAATCATTGATTATACACATGATCTCCAGCAGCTCTAAGCAGTGACCATAAGAAATAAAGCCCTTCCGAGATCAGATGGTTGTTTATCTTAGCACAACTTCTGCATTCTTCTTATTATTTATATTATTATTATGTGATGGATTCAGATCGNTAATTGAACAAAAGAAAGCATTAANAGATTAATAACAAAGAAAGCNAACCGCTCATAAACAATGTTAATAATAAAATAGATGACAAACCGGTTATCCGTGGCAGATTTTATTTGTCACCATTGAGAAACGTGACGCAGAATATGTGCTCTCTACATCATGTAGTTATGAGTATCCTAAAGCTCACCATGCATCATAATAATAAGCAAGATAATGAGATAAGCAAGATATATTTATAAGGAAAAGGAGGAACTTTATTTCTCAGTGCTTAATTATATACTTGTATAAAGCTGTGGTCACAATATAACTTCCCCCATGCTTGCATGGAGTATTTTATAGTGAGAATTGATTTTAGGGTGAGTGTAGTATTTACTATTGGTCGTGTTTCTAAATTCTCACCTGTATAAAACTCACCCAAAACACGCTCATGTAAACTCGCCAGGGTGAGCTTTTCCATTACTCACATACAGTTGATAAATAAGTATTCACTATGCTTCGTGAATGATTCTCACCCAAAACTAGCATGTGAGTTCCTAAAACTCGCCCATACAAACAGACCTGCCAGGGTGAGACTTTAAAATGTAAACTTGTCCTAAAACTCAACCTAAAACTCGCCACAACTGGCATGTGAGAAAAACACGGCAAACTATCCCAACCAATACTGAATATTTAAACTCGCCCAAAAAACACGCCACAAAAAATAGGCGATTCTCAGCGAGAAATTCACACACCAAAACTCGACCTTTAGTAAATTTCCCCCTTACAGTCTGTACAGGAGTGGTGTAGTCAGTGCTAACATGGCAGTTTCATAACCTATNCTCACCTTCCATACCTTATCATATATGCTAATGAGAGCCAATGATGCATATGCCCGCCCCTTTATGGACACGCCTCTGGGAGCGCTGGCTTTTGTTGTAGGATATGCTTTACACAGCAATGGCTTTCATGCACTGCTGCCTTTGGAAAAAATCAGTAAAGATGGGACGTCGTTCTCTGTCATGTTAGTTTGTGAAGCAGCATTCTGATTGAGGTGGAAACTCAGTGGTTTTCTACAACTGCCCTAATAAACTTATAACAACTCCCAATAATATTACTGGTAATATTACTATGCTACTCATACCGCAAATCACCTCAGCACCANGCTGCTGACCCCATGCAATGTCATGCCTGGACACCAGACATCCCCAATACAAAANACACCATTCACAGCATGCTAGTCATAAGGCTGCTACTAATACACTTGGCAAATCTTATATGCAGTAAAAACTACAGATATTTACTTTATNTATTTACCCTTGTGTTTATGTGATGCTATATTGTGAAAGGAAGTGGTAAATTTCCTCAGGAGATGCAAAACATTATAATGTTAAGAAACTGTCAAACTCTGTAAACACGAAATAGCTTACAGTGCTCCTAACAGAGGGCAAACCAGAGGTTAAATGATCATGGATGCTTGTATTTTGAATATAGGATCCATAGGTAATAGAGGGCCGACAACGCTGTATCACCCAGTCTTGATTGTGCTGGGCCACAGATGCTCAACAGGGGCCTCCACTTACACAATGCCCAAATGTCACCCAGTGATGTTTGCCACAGCAAGCAGAGAGAAAATCATGGCTTTTGTACATGCTCTGCTATTAGAATTTTATACCTCCCGAGTGACCTGGTTTTAGAATGAAAGTCCCGATTTGGAGTGATTATCTCACCCGTCTTCCAGCCAGTTGTCCTCATAATTGGACAAGACTGGAAGCAATGGGCCTTTTTTAAATAATTCCTCATGGTGACAAAAAGTGTTGGCGTCCTCATGGTTTTGATCCATTAAGAGCTGGGGTTAATGTAGACTTGGGCGGGCTTTGTCATGGCCTCAGCCTGCCCACTGTTGGGAGGCATGCCATTTTTCTCTACTACTCCTGCCACACCCAACTATTGTCAGCATTATATACTTGGAAGTGACAAACAACTTCCAAATATCTGACCACAACAAATGTGCTGGAAGGCATTTAGTGTGCTAAACACCTTGTCAGCCCTGCAGAAAATAGTGATATCACTAGCTACTAGTGGTATAAGAGTTCATTAGAATAAACACTGATTTATCAGACAAAATGGAAGCCATGAAGACGTTAAGCTCTGAATTTTCCAACTGCAACAGAATTGCATTGATGCTGTAGAGTCTTATGCTGGAGGTCATTTCATAGATCTTCTTTCAAATATTTTATTTCTTGTGGGGTTTCTTTTTTATCATGTGCCAACCAACTGTTATAGACTTTTACCGGGTCAACATTCCAATGCTTGTGAAATGATACCGGGACTTGGTGAGAAAGATAATCTTTGGAATAGTCAGCAGGCCGTGCCTAAAATTAGAAAGAGTTATTGTCATTGTGTTGCTCTCAGTTGGGGCACCATGAGATACATTAAGGAGTAAGAGACATATAGGCAATATTTGTCCCTCCAAGAGATAAAGATGAAAAGTACAGCAGATACCCGTAAAAGTAGAATGTCACAGATTGCTGGAAGAGAGTCTGGATCTATAAAGAACATATTTAAGGACACTATAGGATACTTTCTACCAGCTTCATTAGAACAGTACAGATATTAGGCTTCTATATTTCGTTCCAACTCTAGAAATTACTTTCTAGCAATATGGAATTCAGCATTTTGGCAACTGTTAACTACTGAAAGGGCACCAGTAAAAAAAGATCACCCCTTTCCTCATTTGGAGACTCAATTGCCAGCACTGGTTTAATCATAGAGGTGGAGAGAATGGTATTTATTAATGTATATGAAGGCCAGCGCAACAGGTATGTATTTGCTATAAAACACATAGAGCTAGGTATTAAACACTACCAAAAATCCTGTGTTCAGATAACAGAACAAAGAACTTTTTGTTAAAATAACATTATGCATATTCCAATGACAACTGGAATCTGAAAACAGACCACAAACTTAAAGTTTGCACAACATCCTTGCTTAAAAGCACAGAGGAACCCAGGATAGTATCTAAGAGGGATCCTATGGAACCAGACTTGTAAAAGTCTTAAATAGAGTGCACATGGCAACAACCAAGGCACACACCTTTACTGTAAGTTTCCTATTCTCTACCCTCCCCCTTGAGCTTGCATATCCTGCTGTTGAAAACACAACATAGAAAAAAAAACCTTGCATGGATGGATCCAATGCATAAGTTACAATAGTGGCGTCATGACAGGTGTATGCAAAGAACGGCAAAAGTGGGTGTTTTCCAATCCTAGTCGTTGGCAACCCCCCACTTTCCGGAAATATGGATCTGGCCCTTACATATTAAATAATAAGAGAAAAATGTATTTTAACTTTATTGGTTGGAAGTACTGAAGAAGAATGTGTGGCTCATTACATTGATACTTGGTAGAGTACAATGGAATGACTTGGCCCCCAGAAATCTATAGCAACCCTGGTGCCCCTCATTGTGAGAACTTTGAATGTGCAAGCTGTGAAAGCAGTCTAACAATACATCACATACATTTAGCTGTCTGCATCTGACTCTATGTGGATCAAAAAGTATTGTGAACAGAATAGTCAGATTCAAAAATATGCCATTGTTATAGGATGAAGGGATGATTTTTACTACTTTAATATATCAACTTGGCTCCAATTTTAAGGGATTTATAAAAGCTACAAATTTCAATGTAAACAAAGAAATTAAATAAGTTTGTTAGTTGTTAGATTTACTGCATTTCCTATAAAAAAAAAGTAACAAAAAGTACATATTAATTAAAAGGTTAGTACAAATATGGATGTAAAGATTATCAGTGGCAATATCTTCTTGCCAAATGTATGTATGTTTGCAACTTTTTATGCTGCACAGCTAAACATTTTCGTTCACATAGGGGGAAATTTAATAAAAGACGAGTTTAAAATCTCGTCTCAGTGTGGCGTATTTTAGGGTGAATTTTGCTTTTTGGGTGAGTTCAGTATTTATTATAGGTTGTGTTAATGATTTCTCACAGGTTTAANACTTGCCTAANACACGCTCACAAAAACTCGCTGGGATGAGTTTTTACATGACTCGCATACATTTGATAGTATTCACTATAGGTCGGGATGGTTTCTCGCCGAAAACTCACTTGTGAGTTTTGCAAAACTTGCTCAAAAAAACACTTTACTATGCGAATTTCAAAAACAGCCGCCCCCCAATGAAAGCCTAATTAGGAACCCAATATAAATCGTCATTTATAGGTGTGCCTGCATGGGATGCAGTATATTTACTGGAGGAGACTATGGAGTTTGAGGTCAAAACTCAACCTCAAACTCAGCCTAAAACTCACCATGAAACTCGACGAAACTTGAATGCGAGAAAATCTTGCAGACAAAACAAGACCATGGGGTATATTTACTAAGCCGCGAGTTTGCAGTGAGATTGGAAAGTGGAGTGGCAACCAATCAGATTCGAGCTCTCAGTTTTATTTTACAGACTGGAGAATGTGATCTCGAATCTGATTGGTTGCCATAGGCAACATCCCCACTTTTCAATTCCCCAGCAAAATCCAAGCTTAGTGAATTTAGGCCCTAGTCTCCCTATTGGTAGGCTGGATAGAGCAAATTGCATTCTTTTGGGTAGTACAGGAGCACATGCTCAACTCGTGCTTAACATGAAAATCATCAGTCACNGAACGAACGGATGAACAATATATTCTGCACCATGCAACTTTTTTTATCCTATTTGTACATTCATTGTGTAGTATTTTCAATGTCAAATTGTATAATTAATTTATGAAATGAATACTGATTTTGCACAGTTGGAAATAGCAATCAGTTGGAAGTATAGGATTTGTTTGTACTGTTACATTATATATGTATGATGTTTAACAGAACAAAGCGTATTCCAGTCTTCTTGTTGACACACTTAACAATTGTAGCTCTCCCTGCATTGCTGTTACTCAACAAACATTAACATTTACAATACATGATCTTAAACAGTTACCAACATAAATACTATTCTATGTCCGGTGTTCTCATCATGTGGTACCAGGATCACTATCTGGTGGTACACAATGCAAATTGGGGGGGTGTTTGGAAGGATTTAGCCGGGCAGTTACCTAAAAGCAGGACTGTCCTGTTGTAATTGGGACTGTTAGGACATGCATGCATTTTACAATACCGTGTTTCCCCGATAATAAGACACTGCTGACATTATGACAAATCATTGTGATTTAGATAGGGCTTAATTTCGGGGGCGGGCTTACTTTAGACAGTTTACTGTAAAATAGGATAGGTCTTATTATAGGGGAAACATGGTACATGCATGTTTGTGTTGTCCACAAGTTCAGAGCTCTGTCATATGTTAAGTGTTTTTATAATATTAGTGGTGGATTAAGGACAGTCAGAAGTACTAGAAACACGAAACAATTCTTTTGCATCAATATTCAAAGCATTCGTTTTTACAGCTAATACTGCTAATGTTTTATTCCTGTTCAGCATCCCAAGATTACAGAAACTGCTCAGTTGCTATGATTCTAATGAAGCCGTCTTCCTGGGAGAACGATATGGTTATGGATTGGGAACGAGGGGCTACAATTACATTACCGGTGGTGGAGGGTAAGTGATTTATGATCTCTATTTTATGCTATTTAAACATAAATCTACAAAACAGTTTCCACTTAATATTTTGTTTACAGTCGAATGCAGTAATCACAGAGCTGAACTTTTAATTAACTTTTTGATTTTTAGAAAATTTTCATTTCTACACTTTGCCATAGCACAACATTCAAAAAGAATGCAAGCATATAGAGAATCACAGTTTTAATTTACTTTTAAGTGATTGCAAATAACTTGTGTCTGGGGCTATAAACAACAAAAGAGTTTGTGTCATTTATATATAATGGGCAATCACTTACCTATATATAATGTACACAGTGATTACTTTTCAGTATTTTATTGCTTACGTCCAAGAACATACAACTATCCAGCTATTAGGCTGACCAGATTGCGAGAGTCAGGGCAAAGCACAACCAATGTCAACTTGAGAAAAACCATGTTGAACATTGTGGAAAGACATATTTAAACCGCTGTTCAGAGGTGAGGTTTCCTAGCTGAACTGTAATTTACAGCTTTCCCGTAAAGCTATGGGGTACATACATTTCATATACAAAAGCTAAGTAGTTTTCCTGCATGCAAAATAATGAAAGTTAAGTTTAACCCTCCCCCTCACACTGAAAAATGGGTTTGCTCAGGTCTATGCCTTTTTTGCCCTTAATAATGATAAATAAGTGTAGCTCTGAATTATCCCCTCCATGAGAGACATTGTTTGAGACTATGAACCAAATTCAGACTCCTGCATGGGCCACACATGGTGGCTGCTGGTTCACACTTGTGAATCTGTGCAAATCAGAAATTATTTCCACTCATCCTCAAGAAGAGAAAAGAAACTAGGCTGTGTTTGCAAGTGGTTGTTTCCTCTTTATAGACAATGTACATTATACGTGTTCCCTCTTAGACAATGCATGTTTCCTTTTCTTAGACAATGTACAGTATAGGTGTTCTCTCTTAGACAATATACAGCATAGGTGTTTCCTCTTGGATAATGTACATTATAAGTGTTCCCTCTTAGACAGTGCACTGTATAGGTGTTTCCTCTTGGACAGTGTACATTATATGTCTTCCCTCNTTCCCTCTTGGACAATGCACAGTATAGGTCTTCCCTCTTGGACAATGCACAGTATAGGTGTGTGCCTTTAGAACAGACCAATCTGGTAGCCGGATACACTGCTAGGGTCTTTGCTTCTTCTTGTGGTGATTACCTGTTATGACAAGTCATGCCCTAACACTTCAGTAAGGCTCTACTGTACAGAGGGGCCATGGTAAGATGGACCGCATCAAGGCACAAGTCATATTATGAGCTGTAATTTTTGTATTTCATGTAACATCTGGTATACATTGCACAAGGAGATCTATATTGTGAAGTAACCCCCACCTAATTCTTTGTATGTTATAAGAATGTATAGTCTGTACTTATAATGTATAAGTTTTTTTCCTCCTGTGTTCCCCTAGAATGGTGTTTAGCAGAAGGGCAGTGACAGAATTTATAGAGAGTAAGTGCCAGTGTTACAGCAATGATGCCCCTGATGATATGGTGCTGGGAATGTGTGCAAGTGGCCTGGGTATATCTGTCACCCATAGTCCTCTCTTCCACCAGGTAAGATGAAATAATAACTGTCATTTATCACTTATGGTGTTCACATATATCTTGAATGAATGTCTTCAAGTATTCAGTTATGGGGGTATATTTACTAAGCCGCGANTTTCAAGCTTTCAGTTTCATTTTACACACTGGAGAATGTGAACTCGAATCTGATTGGTTGCCATAGGCAACATCCCCACTTTTCAATTCCCCAGCAAAATCCAAGCTTAGTGAATTTAGGCCTAGATAGTGCTTACAATTGGGTGTGACTTGGTATTACAATATATACAATATGGTTACTTAAATCAATGTATAGGTGTATAAACAGATGCATAAAATGGATGGCATAACAAGTGCCCAAGAACATAACATTTAACCTTACCATTCTACCTGTCATACAATGTACAAATATTAGTTACACACATATAAATATATAATAAGTCACCAACTACCAGTTTGTGTAACTGTTTGGAAAAGCCGGGGATCAGCATGGTCCACAGAAGACTTTTTGGAGTCTTTAAGTAGTGCCTCTTGGTGTGTTTAGCTCTTTAAAAGTACGTAAACTATGACAGGAACTCTTACTGTTTGGAGGTATGTGTACCTCAGAAGAAAAGCACTGATATTGGCAAGTGGCTTATCATATATTTGCAGATGTGTGTAACTAATATTTCTGTATTTTCTTGTATGTCAGATTAGTAAGTTACTGGTTTACAGCAGTGTGCTAGGTGCAGCTAAAACAATACAACCATCGAGAATACAATAATCTAGGATACAATGGTGACAAATAAAGTAAGGTGTCCACAAGAGGCAACATAAGGCAGGATACATTGCAAACAGGGAACCGCGAAGAGGAGCCTAGATGTTGGACACCCCTAAGACATACAGTATGCATCATAAATGCTAAATCGAAATATATAAAATGACTGAAACTTGGTGGTAGGGGAGAACAGGAAAAATGGAGGGGTCGTCACATGATGGGGGNGAGAGAAATTACAAAAAGGGTGGGTCATGAATGTCCTTGCTGAAAGAGGCACGGTGATCAAATAAGCAAACATGTATCTTCTTTCTCACTCAGGTAGTGTGAGATCCATTCCATCTGAGCAACATACCAGATTAAATTACGTAGGGAGACCATTGTTGGTGGGCCTGGCGTTTTCCAAAATTAGATCACAAGGCATCTANCTGTAGCAAGGGCCTGACTAGCCAGGTGTTGAGAGGGTTTATTGAGACTGTCAATGGGGTGGCAGAGTAGAAACTAGCAGGAAACTTTTACAAGCGGAACTGCCAAGGGGGTCAACAAAATGGAGGCCCCCTAATCCCAGAAACATGAGATCTTGGGACATGCACTTTTTTATTTTACTTTTATTACAATGTTTAGAATAAGGTTGCAAACCGGCTGTGTACATAACAAGACTTCTAAGTGGTTAGTGGAGCGATCACCCGGAGGTGTGGATACAGCAGGTACCCAATAATGAATGCCAACGCAATCTTTTTGCAGATTTCAAAATGCTAGAAAAATGGATATTTAGATTTGATCATGTTTTTATTTTATTTCTTGAATTGAAAAAATTGTATGCTTCACTGATTTACAGATCACCATAATAATAATAATTATAATAATAATACAATTAGCATACTTTCTGTAGCAAACCGTGTGTAATAATATTGAACTCTACTGTAATTACCATAGATTGAAGTCAAATTGATTTTCTAATCCACTAATCTATTTGTAAAGTTCTCTGCCAATACCATTATGGAAGAAAATACAGTGCAGGGCCACATGTTATATTATTTAAGCCAGAAATATGACTGCCTTTTATAAGAGCTTGTTAGTGAGCTGAGCTAGGCTTCTTTCAGCTTAATATTTATTATCCACAGACTTGTAAAGGGACTTTTTCTCAAGGAATGTGGTTAACCACTGTGAACACCCCCAGGGCAATCGCAACCAACAGAACAGCGACAGCAGAGCAGCGCCAAAAGAGGGCTCCCTGACAGAGTGGGTTTCACTACTGCCGTAGATCCGCCGGGTAACTCCATACTTTATAACGCCATACCACTCCTAATTCTTACTCTGACCCTCCCATCCTGTTTCCTAACCTCAACCCTCTCATTCCTGCAAGCAACTCAATCGTTGGATGTACTTTTTACCCTCACACAGCGCCAGATTAACAAAGTTGCTGCTTGGACTATAGCGCCAGGCCTCCATTGTCAAAAAGT
>JABWIB010005016.1:35642-46341 GCA_016617825.1 Platyplectrum ornatum
CTTCTCCCACTGATTTATTTGTCACTTCTCCCACTGATTTAACTGTCACTTCTCTTAATGATTTATCCGTCACTTCTCCCACTGATTTAACCGTCACTTCTCCCACTGATTTAACCTTCACTTCTCCCACTGATTTATCCGTCACTTCTAAATATAAGACACACCGAAGATCTGGCCCATGATATATATTGCAATGTCCTATCCAAACATTATATTCAGAGGTGCAGCCTAAAAGTATTTAAAGAAATGAATTACAAATGACATATGGCATGTTCACAGCTCTGGACTGCGTGTCTCTGGCCCCTTTCCTACCACAGACACTACTTAGCAACCACTAGAAATTGTCTTGGAAGAGTTTATCTAACCAATGTGGATCAATACATTGACAACCGTATAGCCGCAATCTAGTGTACAGCAGACATCACTATAGATTATTCCAGACTGTTTCTGTTACACATTTAGATACTCCTATTTATCATGGAGAGCACAAGCTGAACTGAAATAAAGGCTAACATGGAGTATAACTAATGTGTTGTATTTATTTGCTATCACAATTTCCATTCTAGCATATTATTTTTGAGCTCATGGAATGCGATACACACTTCATTCTTGTCAATAGGGTTGGTATTCCTTTCAGTGATACATGTGCAATACAAGTGATAAAGCTTCTATGTATATTTTTGCGATGCAAGTGGCCTGTAATATATAAGTACATGCTGTTGAATGTAATAATGCTACAGAGGTCTTAATGCATAGAGCCTCTGGAATCTTAAAAGCCTAGAGAACTCTATCTGACATTGCAACCTTATATAGCTGGAATTATGTTTATTATTAAATATGGCAAATATCAACTCATTCCATTTCTAATACAACAAATATCAAAATAAAAGTATGAATCAAGGTGACATGACCTCTGTCAGCTTAGGACTTCTTTTATGCTGTGGTAACGATTTCATTCACCAATGCATTACAATATATTTTTTTAAGGAGTGCCATCACGTACTCAACCTGTTCTCCTTATTATGTACAATCCCATCCACAAATGCTGCGAAAGCCTTATTCTGCTGCGCATATAATTTTGCTTTGCATTATTGCCAATTTGCTCTTTGTTAGCTAGAAATAACTGATTTCTACTGCGCTGGGCTCAGCTTTTCCAGATCATGCTGTTTCCATCATTAAACAAATATAGCATTACTTTTCTCCAATACAGTGCAGATAGAATCCAGCTATCTCCTGGAGAGCGGCTACAGGCTTCCTCAGCTATCAATAGTGACGTGCATCTCTTCTGCACAGGCATCATACGGATCCAGACAGGGGTCCGGACCAGACTTATGTAATTAAGGAGATATTAATATGCATTTTATGATATTACCCAACATAAGGACCAGATCCAGACTTATGCACTATTGAACTTATGAGTGTAAAGATACGATTGGGCAAAACCATGTAGAATTGCATCGGAGGTAAATTTCATTAGTTGAAAACAGTATTAGAGTTGAGGAATGATTTTCCTAGTCCAAGTCTAATAACAGTGTAACAGTAACGCTGGCCAGTATCTATGTGCAAAATGCAAAAATATAAAACTTTCATTTTACCGCCCCTGAAATTCAACATGGTTTTGCCACTCGCAACTACAGAAAATGGCACTCATCGTTTCAAAATGAAGTGATAAGGACTTAAATAGACGTAAATAGACCCTTTAGCCAACTTTGGTTCCATTATTAGTAACTTGACAGCCCATATCGACATCCCGATCTCATTGAGCATGAGATTCTGTTTTTCATTGATGTGATTTCACACTAGTGCTAATGCCTAAAAGGCAGAGGCTGAGACCATACAGGTAGAAGAAGAACAAAATATAGATGTCTGCTTTAAGAGCACATGGTTGGAACACCGCCATAATGTGTTATTCATGTACCACTATAATATAGCCACATCCTTCACATCCTACAGCTTGATTACTGTCAAATGCAGCAATCAGACGTAATGCAAACAACGAAAAAGGGGGATGGGGAGCTTATAATCCTTACTATGCCATCGAGAATTTGTAAATTGATTAATTTGGGATATTATATACCAACATTTATATTGACTATGGCCTAAATTTACTAAGCAGGGAGATTGCAAAGTGGAGATGTTGCCCATAGCAACCAATCCGCAAACAGCCCCAATGACATCTCCCTGTAATCTCCTTGCTTAGTAAATTGAGGCCTATGACTAAAATACTGTTCATTTATTATTTGAACAAATGTAACTGAGTTTACCAAAAAGTAATAAAAAAAATTCATTGAATTGTATAATGTCATGAATGCTACATTTCTTCATATAACTACCATGACCTACTTCCATTTACAATTAGCGTAGTATCCTAAAGTTGCCACTTTTACCTGAGAAATACATAGAATATCCGTAATTGTATAAGTGATGGCCACTAGGGGGCTCTTCAAGCACGTAAGACAGTGTCTGGCAGATTTACACATTCAGTACATGGTGGCTTCACTTTGCTTTTAGTCAATAAAACTTAATTGGCCATTTAAGCAAAAGTATGATCTGGTGATAATTAAAAATGGAAGTTATCATTATGATTTTGTTTAACCTACGGGGAGAATAGAGCGACGGCAGTAAAAATCACTCCATGTCACTTTTTATGGCATAAAATTGTATTATAGTTTATGGGGGTGATGTCTGTCTCACAGATCATCCAATACTATCATGTGTTTGTTTATCCTATTGCTACAACAATACAAGTTACGTGTTATAATTGTATACTTGTAATGTTTTCATGTAATATTAATATTATTTACTTATTTTCATGTAATATTAATATTATTTACAAATGGTCTGTATGCTATTAGACTTGGACTAGGAAACATCAGCCTTCAACTCTAATCCTGTTTGCAACTAATGAAATTTACCTCCCCTTTAATTCAACATGGTTTTACCCACTCTTGAGTAAGTCATTAGTTCCATAAAGATCTGAAACTGACCCACACTTTTGAAGACCTGGCCTCTCACATTTATTTGTTATACGGCTGCTTTCTCTTAGTTTGCTTCCTTCTCCTTTCTCTGTCTCTTCCTTCTAATACTCTCTCTACTCGTCTATTATTTAAGACATCCCCTGTACTGAAGATATCACAGACTTTCTTCTAATATCCTCTTCTATTAACTCCTGTGGGGAAGTGCTGCAGTGATTGTCATGGTAGAATAGCTTCATTCTGCCAGGAGCTTATACCCCTGACGCCTCACATAATAGACCGGCAGGAACTTACCTGAGACATCCCCTGTACATCTTATTCAGCCCGTTATTAGGGTCACGGCTATACACGGAAACACTCTGGGGATTATCAAAGCCTGTTCCAGGTTCCATGAATAAATAGACCCAATATATTCTAATCTAGACTGCTACTAGGAGAGGCTCACCTAGATGGGCTCTAATGACTATTAGCTTAGAAATGATGACACCTCTGATTATAATAGATTTATTATATTTATAAGTAACACTTAGGGGTATATTTACTAAGCAGGGAATTTGCTGGGGAATTGAAAAGTGGGGAAGTTGTCCATAGCAACCAATCAGATTCGAGCTTACATTCTCCAGTATGTAAAATGAAACTGAGAGCTTGACTCTGATTGGTTGCTATGGGCAACTTCCACACTTTTCAATTATACTCCCTAATATACCCCCTAATGTGCACATTCATCGTATTGGTGTAATGTCAATATTTCAATACATGCAGTTCAACGCCAATGTGTATAGATGGTGATCTCCGGGTCCAAGTAGGTGTCTAAGGGGCCGATTCAATCCCCTATTTGCGTAAGGCAGGAAATGTCGCGTTTTTTCGTTCGCACCTCATAGAGGTGCGTACAAAAAAACGCGATGTTTCAGTCCCGTAATAGACGGGAAAAAGCGCACTTCGCGTTTTTTCCCGTCTTCGNGTGGGATTGAATCGGCCCTTAAGATTCTATGGCTGTGGCCTGAACACCATAATTGTATGATGGATAAAATACTACTACTACTAATATTACTACTACTACTACTACTACTAATATTACTACTACTACTAATACTAATACGAATACTAATAAAAATAAATATATTTTATTAAATAAAGTAAATTAGTAATAAAGTAAATTAGTTAACTTGTTGCAGGTTGATGGATGGTGTACGGTGCAGTTCATAAGGTGGTATATTAGGACTGAGTCCTGAGTCTGAATAATGTAAATTGAGGTCTGAGTGCAATACTGATCAGTAACAAATATATGACAGCAGTAACGGAAACTCTAGTTTATATAGAAATCCACTTGTCCTATACTTGTCTGTCTATTGACGTTTACTGTTATGCACTTAAACTATACATTCCTCTATTGACTTGTACTATTTTGATTTGAGCAAATCCATACAGTTCCAGTTTTCTGTGTCCTGACTGCTGTATTCATAACTGCAATCTATCACTCTGTGCATGTCTATGGATAATGTATTATACCAGTGGATTCTTGCATTAGCAACTCTTGGGAGCCTCTGGGACAGGGCTCATCATATTTTTACATGGTCTTTTTATGTCTTGAGAATCTGACGGAATATTAAAGCGATGTGACATGGAATCTACAATGGATCTCAGTACATATTCCCAGTGAATTCATTTTACATGCGATTGGGATTATGGGGAATTGCATGATAAGGAAGAATCTGAAACCCTCATATAAGACTGTCTGAAATATAAATGTATTTATGCTTGCTGCGGACTGATGCCAGTAATGGGCATATCAGATAATTGGGATTTCTAACAAATCAATACACTGCATTGTCTCTGGGATCATGAATTTGTCATTTTCTCGTCACAATCGTTTGTAAGTACTGATGTATTTTTCATTACAATAGAGTGTAAACATAACTATAAAATGCATAATCTATAACATATATACACAAACACATGCACACAAACACACACACATTTCAAGCTTCATTAAGTCCCAATTCAGATGAATACATGTCAAGCTGAGGCAGTTAGGACCAGAAGTGGCCCTAAGCTTTGTGGGGCCCTAGGTAGAGTCCCCCACCACCGGTAATCTCCCCCCCCACACACAAATCCCCCACTGCTGTGTCATGGCCAATCAAGAGCCTCGTGGCCAATTAAGGGTGGGATTGGAGTGGGAGTAGCGATTATCAGCATTGGGGGGTCTCCAAGATACAGCAGAGCCAGCTACAGGGATAGCTGGCTCTGCTATGAAGTTTGCAGGTCAGGGTCCGTAGGTGGCCATCCATCTGGCCTATGCCTAGGTCCGCCTATGGTTAGGACCAAATAAAAACCTGACATTGCTCATTTTTCTTGCTGCTTTCTGGGAACCCACCACAGCTGTTGTCTGGACCAGTTACGTTGGGCACTTTAAACATGTTGGGCTCTATTTACTAACATAAACCTTGTGGTTGACATTTTGCATTGCCTGGCTCGCTTCTCCTCACTATGAACCCGCAGGCTTGATTAATACTTACCCCTCTGGCAAGGTCCCTCTATGATCTGAATCAGCTCCTCTGTCCTCATCCTGTATTTCAAGCCAGCCTATAACATATTAGCTATTATACTGGACACAGTTTCAGAGGAAAGCAAATAATAAGTTAGCGTTCCCCACTACAGACCTGATCCTAACCTGAGAAATTCAAGCGTTCAGTGAACCGCACCCTGGTGACCTGCGCAATGTAGGTTCTTATAACCATGGGGGGAAATCCACACAAGGAACCCTACCCTATGTCTTCCACACCATCCTTGCTTAAATGCAGGTGGAGGTCTGGAAGTGCTGAAACCAGCCCATACTATTTCTATTCTTTCCTCTGCACCCCCTCCCACATATGCACACAACTTGATAAGTAATAAGTAAATAAGTCAGGACTCAATGTCAAATAGTAATATAAAAATATCTCTGTCTCTGGTACCTTAAATGTTTCTGCACCCCCATCTCTTCAATGCCTCTCTGTAATAATTCAATAATAAATCCCTCTAATAACTGTAGGTCTGGTGCTGGTCAGTGCAGAGCACCACAGCAGCCGCAGTTTGGGAACCATTGTTTTACAAGGAGACACAGTGGACACCTTAAGGTAGGTTCTTGCCTTATGAGTGGTGGCCCCGGCAGAAGCTGGATCCAATCCATTATCTTTATTTAAAACAAATTCTAGAAACCGCTGGGACATAATTAAAAGACCAAATGGCGCACAGTTTATTAATCAAAAAGGCAGATACCGAACATGACACATTCTCCCTTAAAATGAAGAGTGTTTTACGATTCCACCTGCTTCTGTACTGCCGGAAAGCAGGAGACTAATAAATCCTTCCTAACTTCCCCAGTTCTGTCAAGGAAACACTGTTTGCATTGGTATTCAAACAACATGCCTTGCAAATCACTTTTTATTTGTGCATTATACCACATACAGATGAACCAGGTTTAATCTATTTCCCTTGATTTGCTAAACTACGGCTTCGCAGTGGATTTCAGCTGAGAATAGATAATGGGGGAAATCAGTTACCATCTATTTGGTTTATTATGATTTTTTTCTCCATTTCTGACACATTATATTCATTTGGATAACGGTGTCAGCAGTTTACGCCTTCGCTTACAGATTAACAACATCTGGAGGAGACCCTCTGGTGCTCTGCCTGCGTGGAGGCAAAGTTGCATGCAACATATGTCTGCTCTTCTGCATAAAATGCCAAAGGACGCGCTCCGTCCCTGGAGCTATATCAGCACAGGCTTTCATTCTGTTATCCCACCATTTTTCTTATTATATGCTGATTGCTATACACACAGGTAGTCAGGGGAACAAGACAGTATGTATTAAATGAGCTAATCCCTAACACACATTGTCAAGGAGAGAATCCATAAAAAATGTATTTCTCCGGCAAGTGAAGCACTGACTGAACAGAAATGAAACAGTGGCATGCTAATAAGCAGTATTAAATGCCCACCTTCAGATGCCAGCCAGGGGTTGGTGGATGGTAAGGGGGGGTAGGACAGTGTTCTTCTGACTGATGCCTCATGTAAGTGATTAGAGACCTGTATCACTTATCATCACACCTGTCACTTACTATTTTAATACAAAAAAAGGCCCNGAGGATATCAATTAGAGTATAGTAACCATGACTGATGGTGCTGGGGACAGTATGCATTCACAGAGCTATTTCCAAACTGCACATTTGCAGTTCCTGCCCGGACCAGTACTTATTTCACATTAATTATAATATAAATTGAAATGACACCTAATTAGAATTTGGGGCATATTCAGTACTAAATATATGCTTTATGTGTGTATGGTGCGATCACTTAAAATGAAAATAGAATGTAAAATAAAATAGACATTGTTGCAGTCTTCATAGTTAAAAAGCAAATGGATGGTTAACTCCCTAATGGACTATATGTAAACCGTGATTCTTCCTGTGGCTTATTAGCTGTGTATATAAGAATATATATATATATATATATATATATATATATATATATATATGAATACATCAAGGTAGAACAATAAATGAAAATAGCCAAGTAATTTGTCCTACCTTACATTGAAGTAACAGTACCCTAACAGTAACCAAATATCCAATATAATACATACCTATATTGTCAATACNTAGGGGGTAAACACCATTGTACAGTAAATAGTACTAGTATTGGCCAGGCATATGTATTGGAGGAGTCACTGGTGAATGCATGTAATTCATAGCAAGTCATGGCGCAGGTTTTGTTTTACCATCTTNCGATTTCTCCTTAAATGCTGATCTTGATAATATGCCATTCCTTAATACACCATTTCAGTGGTCGAAGTGGAAATTTAGAAGTGGTGGTATGGGCAATTAGAAGTGGGGGTATGGAAACACTGACTATAATAGAAGTCAATGGAGATTTGTTATATTTCAATTACATCAATGGGAGAAGTGCCGGTATGGCATACCCCCGTATACACCCCCACTTCGAGCCCTGCACCATTTACATCCCTCCGCCCCGTGTGCGCTACACATATGCCCCATGTCCTTTACACTACGCCAATGGTCCTCTTGACCATTACAGATGTCTAGATTCCATGAATTCTGTCTATTAAGTAAATTCTTTTATTATTGATGACTTCATTCCTACAAAATGGTCAAGTAGGGATTCCATAACCTTTGTATTATATTTGAAGTATTTAAAGATAACAAAATGGGTTGTGGAGTATTAACCCCNATAGTTTCTGAGCAAAACCACCCAGAGATATTCTACGTCATCNATCACCCCCTCTATCTGTATTTTACCACTGTCTAGTAATTAAGTATGTCACATTACCTCNTCACTTAACCTGTTCCCATTATCCACCCATGTCTCATCTTCCTACTTGAGGTTTAATTTANGGACAAGACCTTATCTGTGTGGTGTTTGTATGTTCCCCCCATTATCTGGCTGGGTTTCCTCGGGGTGCTCCGTTTTCCTCCCACACCCCAAAACATACAGAAGGTTAATAATTAAATTTAAACCTAGTCCCTAGTCTGTGTAATTGCACCTATGNATCTATCTCCTATAGAATGTAAGCCTGCGGGCAGGGCCCCCTTCCCCACCAATTCTGTCTGATACAAATTGTAAAGCTATAGGTAATATGATGGCGCTATATAAAAACCTGGTAATACATTAATAAATAAATAAATAAACAATCTTTTGGGTTCTTTACAGTAAAGATTTGTCCTCAAAATTATATTAAATGCCACAACTACCTTCTTAACCATCCTATCAGTTTACCATTCACATAAAACTTTTAAGAATAATATTAGTAGACTCAACTCAGTCCCAGACCACAATTGGTGTGTTATTGGGCCATATAGCTCACTTAGCATCATATAACACCCTCTATATAACCATTGTTGTCCTACACATNGTAAGCCTAAAAGCAGGACCCTGTTGCATCTCAATGGACCTGTTAATAAGTCTTGTTTGAACATCGCTATTAAAATCATAAAACACTATGTAGTATGCTGAAACCTTATATAACCTGTAAATAAGTAATAAAAGAATAACATTATGTTTCCCGGTGAGAAAATGGCATTTTTGACATATTGTCAGTTATATGTCAGCTGTCTCTGCCTCGAAAATATTTAATTATAGAAAAAGTTTCAAATGAATAGATAACTATACCGAAATATCTCTATGTCGGCAACTTAATTATTTACTATATATTCACACAAACTTTCCCAATGGTCCGGACAGACCAGANGGATGCATCCCCAGGCCTGATAGCAGATGACCACAGACCCAACAGTACACAACCAGATGGAGGATTGAAGGTAGGTGTAAGCTATGGGGATATGGCATAGGAGTGGAGAGTTAGGTTACAGGGAGGCTTTTAGGGGAGAATGATGCATAGAAAGGGCAGTTGGGGTTAGGCTGCAGGGAGAGGATGGAGTGTAGCTGGGAAAGGTTAAGGTTAGGCTGCAGGGAGGGGATGGAGTGTAGTAGGAAAGGTTAAGGTTAGGCTGCAGGGAGAGGATGGGGTGCAGCTGGGAAAGGTTAATGTTAGGCTGCAGGGAGGGGATGGAGTGTAGCAGGAAAGGTTAAGGTTAGGCTGCAGGGAGAGGATGGAGTGCAGCAGGGAAAGGTTAAGGTTAGGCTGCAGGGAGGGGATGGAGTGTAGCAGGGAAAGGTTAATGTTAGGCTGCAGGGAGGGGATGGAGTGTAGTAGGAAAGGTTAAGGTTAGGCTGCAGGGAAGGGATGGTGTGTAGTAGGAAAGGTTAAGTTTAGGCTGCAGGGAGAGGATGGAGTGCAGCTGGGAAAGGTTAAGGTTAGGCTGCAGGGAGAGGTTGGAGTATAGTAGGAAAGCTTAATGTTAGGCTGCAGGGAGGGGATGGAGTGCAGCTGGGAAAGGTTAAGGTTAGGCTGCAGTGAGGGGATGGAGTGTAGCAGGAAAGGTTAATGTTAGGCTGCAGGGAGGGGATGGAGTGTAGCTGGGAAAGGTTAATGTTAGGCTGCAGGGAGGGGATGGAGTGTAGCAGGGAAAGGTTAATGTTAGGCTGCAGGGAGAGGATGGGGTGCAGCTGGGAAAGGTTAATGTTAGGCTGCAGGGAGGGGATGGAGTGCAGCTGGGAAAGGTTAAGCTTAGGCTGCAGGGAGGGGATGGAGTGCAGCAGGGAAAGGTTAAGGTTAGGCTGCAGGGAGGGATGGATCAGAGAAGGGGAGGGTTGGGTTTGGACTGCAGAAAGGGAACCAAGTGGAGAAGACGGAGGTTACAGTTAGGCTGAGGAAAGGGGAGGGTTAGCGTAATAGACTAGGTGAATTGGGAAGAGGGTTCAAAAATTCATCTTTTGGCCCCAGTAAGTGGTTGGATGGAGTGGTTGTCTGGACGACTTCTGTTGGGATCCACTCTATTCCATGTACGGTAACCTGGAATGGCCCAGTCGAAAACCACATGTGGTATCCATGCATCTGTGCAAGAGACTACACATAGACCAGTTCTGACAGCTAGACCCTAGCTTGCAATGTCCAATCCATCCTCACTTACAATGGTGGTGGACTGGTACAGAAAATATTGCTTCATGGGAGCACTGGAACCAGGGTCAGTGTCAGAAATAGTGGGACTGCCAAAAGTGGTCTTCCCCCTGTGACATTATGACGTTGTGACATACTGGCGTGAGTTCTGACACAGACTGGACCCCCTGCTCTGTCAGGGCCCGGGACAGTAGACCCCAGCTGTAT
>JABWIB010005020.1:20158-37180 GCA_016617825.1 Platyplectrum ornatum
GCGTTTTTTCCCGTCTTCGTGCGGGATTGAATCGGCCCCTAAATGTCCAATCTGTTCCCTACAGATTTTCTTCTTTCCTCTNTCTCTATACAGCATTTTTTGTATGTTTGCTAGGTGTAATTTGTAACCTGAAACTATATTATTTTGGTNCTGTATTAAATTTTGTTGTTTTTGTAACTGGCAGAAAATCAATGAAAAAAAAATAAAAAAAGAGGTCCATGACATGAACTTTGCCCTTAAAGATTATTCATATTTCCAAAAACTTGAGAAATTGTGACCCTTTTAGTATAGCAGACAATCTTTCAGACTGAAAGGGCACAAAATGCCATACAGACCATAGGAAATGATAGAAAATTATAGTTGCCAGTTTAATAAGGGCAAACTATCATGACAGAAGACTGTAGAGAATATGGATATTAATGTTATGAGAATAAGATGGGATTTTCTCCCCCTCCAAGCATATTTAGAGCTAATCGGGCCCTGGAAGCTATGAGCTGTGAGTCAGTAAGAGAGAGCTATAAAGGTTAGAAAACAGCTTATTTTACTGTTTTTTTTGTCTCATATGCTTCATTACAGAGGTTGGAACATTTTATGTGAATATTATCAAGGAACTTGGACAACACATTAATGTAAGTCTATGTTAATAATTAAAGAATTACATTTAAAAAATTATAAAGGTTAAAATATTACCATCTTTAATAAATAAATGTATTATAAAATAAATTCTACTTATCCTAAATACATGGAAAACAAATGCAGTATCTTATAACAATGCAATCCTTTATCTTAAAACATGTAAGCCCTATCTTTTGTAAATATAATTCTCGGTATATTTGAGAGGTATAAAAAGAAACAGCCACATTTCTAATATGGCTCATTATGCAAGAGTCACAGGTTCCATTATGTATTAAGATTTTTCTTCGCTAATCTTATAATGCCGGTTCAGTCACTGACAGTTGACACAAATATTTGATGGAGGGCAAAGAGCACAATACATATTTGTGCTGCTACTATTTATATTTTATCAAGTAGAAGTCAACATAGTTAGCATTAGGCTTGTCCCNCCATCCATATTATGCCATAAAGCGCAGTATTTTCCCAATTCAATTTGCACATGATTGTTGCCCACAGCCATTCCCATTATGCCTTGTGGCATANTCATAAGCCAACAAAAATGGGCATTAACTCTAGAAACTGAACTTAATATTGGCGAACAGCTACAAACAGAACAGCTGAAAAACAGACATTTATGTCCCAGTGACTATAATAATAGACCAAATAGTCTCTGTACAGTTTCTATCCTGATGCTGTCATCATTGCCAGAGTTATAGGTACAGTACAAATAAGGCATCAGTAGATATGCCCCTAAGATTGCAGTCAACTACTTTCTGGAAACTCTTATAACATTCCTTTATAGCTATATTCACTGATAAATTACACACTCTGTTGTTAGACATCTACAGGAATACATTTAACAAGTGCTTACTGTCTAAGGTGAGAGAAAACAAGACACAGGCTATATTGAGTTCATGACCGAATGCTGTCTGCAAATTACTTACCAGTTGCTGGTCAACGGAAGGTATTAGATCATGATGCCCATAAATTATAGCAGGATTATATTGGCTGAACAGCACTGGGTAGAACACTCTTTTTCCTATAAGAGAGACAGTATTTCTGTTAACTTAGAGAAGGTGTCTCAGTAAAGCNAAGCGAAAAAGCAGCGTTTTTATTTTAGGTTACAATAAACATCATGATATATTTCAGGTATCTTAAAATGGTCATCCACTTATGCAGCTGAATACTGAATAATAAACTTTAAATACCCAGGGTATAGCACCCTATGGAATATTTGTAGTATGTTGGCNGACAGAGACAAACCTTCCAATTATCTTACCTGATAAAGTCACCATATTAGTAGTTTTAAAGCCAATCATTATAAAAACAGAGCAATAAAGTAACTAAGTGTAAAAAATTAATTAGCAGAATCTTTTTTAATATATAAATAGTATTCCTTTTTTTCCTTTAACATACTGGGGTGATCCAGAGAAAAATGTTATTTCTAGACCAGTACCAATGTATAAAATTAAAGGTTTCTTGAATTGTTTGATGTAAAAAAGAAACATAAGAAAGAACAAAATAAGCATTTTCAGTGGATGAAAATGTAAACTTATTCATGAAGCAACTAGGACACCNCATCAGAGAAAATATAACTTATTCTTTTGGAAATAGTTGTTAGTTCCAGCTTCTGTGTGTTCTAAGATTAAAAAGGAAAAAAAAAACACCCAACAACCAGAAAACATACATAATAAAATAATGATAGGGGGAAGCTATCTTGGAAAGTCAGTCATACTGATCTTACCTGGCTGTGAATTTAATCTGCATGTGCTTAGAAATTCAGCACTGAAGTAAATATCCACATCACAAAAAAACAGAAGGACATTATTTCCTTTCCAGGCACGAGCGCCAACATCTAATCCTTTTCCACGGGAGAATTCCTCATTCAGCTGAATGAAAGTGAAGTTCTTAAAGTTTGCTGCTCTGAAAAATACAAAAAATGAACTACATAGTACAAAACCATAACATACTGCATAATGTAAATATATGTTTAACATGATAAGATATAGATTCATACAGATATAAACCAGTAATAAATCTTGTTAACTCTCTGCCCATAGTATCCCTCATATGGAGCCCAAAAATACACTGTACCCGAGAACCCAAGGAGAAGGACACACACAGGTTATGAACACAATGTATTACAGCTTCCCAGTATTAGCCTCCGTAGTAATGTACAGCTATACAATACACAAAGGAAAGAAAACATGATCTTCCAGCTTCATACACTCAGAATACTGCAGAAATAATCATCAAAAAGATCAAAATGATCAAAACTGAATTAAATGGATGAATTCACATAAACATACCCAATATTTGTAAAGAGTGCCCAGCATATTTTATGTGAACATATGTAGCTGAACCAGAGCCCAAACTTAAACATAATGCATTTTTCAAATCAGGACATGAAGAGGAGAGGGTATACAGTGGTATTCTATACTGTCCCTTCTCCCACTGATTTTATTAGTAATCTATTATTTTTTGTGTCTTTATACCATCACTTTAACCAGTAATCTACATCACACCTCCAACCCTTACCGACAATTAAATGCAAAGTGGCGTATGTCTGAATGTGTACAACCCATCATCATGNACACAAAAGAAGGAAAAAAGCAGGGGTCAGATATGAGAACAGGACAAACCATATTACAATATTTTCATGAAAGTAGACTGAAGTTAAACTATGAGAATATTCTACTGGATAGCTTGTCAGGGTGTCTCCGTAATATTCAGTGCCTAGAAATATAGATGTCCAAATAGCGTTTCATGATTTGATAACAAGTAATANATTTTTTTATTTGACATTTCACATAATGTTTCTTCTCTCTTGTTTCATTATTGAATACATTATATATTGAGAGTTTTACCCATTTCGTTTCTGACTCCTATGAAATTTAAATCATTTTTAAATTAAAATACATATATCAAAGTGACATTGTCCTGTCACTACTCCTACTATAATTAAAACTACTACTAAACTGAGAAATATACTATAGAACAATGATCAAGGGGTACAAAAAAATGTAAAAAATGTATATCCATGCTGCAGCACAGCAGTAAAAGGCAAAAAATGTGGCAAATGAATTTATTGCTTAGAAGCTTTTATTTATTTTTTTGTTTTTTTTTTAGAAATGGAAGGTAGGTTCTTTGTAAAGAAGCAATGTTAGGGCCAATAAAAATTTCAACGTGTATTCTGAATCATTTTGTAAAATGACACTGAAGGTTCTAAAACGTGGCAGGGAAATTGGGAGAGGATTGATGTGTGTTCTTATATAATACATCCCCTTTGTAAACCACAGCCTGGAGCACAGATACTGTTATGGTGTGTGCCAAGGCTAAATTAATGGCATTAGTCTGTTTTTTTTCCTTGCACCTGGAGAAAACAAAATGTACCACTAGTCAGATTTTTTTTATATACTTCAAAGTCAAGGAAGCAAAACATCAAAGAAAGGCTGTCAACCTAGCATTACAAACAGATTGCCCAATGCACAGTATAAGAATTGTTGGATAGCATATCTCCATAAAACTAAATATATATAAATATAAAAGCGCTTTGATTGATGTGGGTTTTTATAAGCTACTAAAGCATAAATTATTATTTGACATGAGGAAGAAAGCAAATGGGCATACATATAATTGGTTGCAATAAATTAAAATGTGTAATTTTATGTATGTTTGTATAAATAAATTAGTTTACTTGTGATATATTCTATTGTTACAAATGAATTATTATTCCACAATGTTCAATCTAAATAATTATTTTTTTTTTATAAAGGGTCATTATTCAGATTTCAGGGCCTTGGGCATATTCATTCACATATGTTGGCCATCAGGATAGGGCTATAAAATAGCTGCACCAACCATCACTTTTGCCCTCAGAGCTAGCCATTAATGCTGCACTGTGCTCCTCTGATGCGTTGAGCAATGCCTAGAATCTGTGTTATAACCCCAGGCTTGTTTTTGCTATGGTGATGTTGCGGTAAAATTCCAGAAATGCTGTTTACTACACTCCTGAACTGGACAAAGAAAGGGCCCCTCATGTTAACTAGGATACTTATGCCAGACTCTTCGTACATGAATTTCACTGTTCCAATGATTTAGGGAGAGCCAAAAGACCACTACATCAGATCCAAGTCAAAGCAAATTGTGACATATCCAGATTTACACAGTACACATTGCATCTTTTTATATGCTGCTCTGTGAGCCGCAAATTTTCTCCCTTACGCTGTTTGCAATGTACATGACTCCCTGCCCCTCCTCCTCTGGATGTTGCCCATAGCAACCAATAAGTTTCGAGCTCACATTCTCAAGTATGTAAAATGAAACGGCTTGAATCTGATTCGTTGATATGGGCAACATCCCCTCACTTTTCAATTTCCTGGCTTAGGAAATTTGGCCCATGGACTGCTTACCGGCCAGTCTAGGGGCAGTCAGTGATGAACATGGCAAACGGTTCCACCAGGACGTTTACATAATGGAAAATTGGTATCAGCAGTAGTAATATTGTGTCTGACTAATGTTGGACACTTAGAAAGGAACAGACAAGTCACAGTAGAAAATAATATGCATCAAGTGTTATCGTTTAGATGCTACAAGCATGTGTGTAATAGGATCCAATCAAAATGCAGCAGTCAAACACATGGCTGTAAATAAGTCCATTTCGTGCTCATCCCTGCTAGAGGTAAAAATAGGAGCCTTAAANAGCTGTTTAAATAATTAAAACATCTCTCTGCATGATGATATCATCCACATTGGATGCTCATATATGAATATTTGTGTTCTGCATATTAAATGATCAAGACTTCTTGAGTAATAAATAAAAGTAATAATCCCTGTGCTGAATATAAAAAAATGCAAGCAATATTGATGTAAATAAAAAAAGATGTAATATGTGCAAATAATATGTGCAAATAATCTATACTGCATTAATTTGGAAAGTAAATTTTTCACATACCAGTAGTTAAATGCACGGCTGTTCTAATGTTATCATATATCTAAGAAAGTGCCACCTATGTGTCGCACACAACAATTGATGAGAAAAATAAAACTGCAATATAACACATATAAATATTTTATGAACATTACTTCTTGCTCCAAAGACTTTACCATAAAAGAGAAAAAGGGAAAAAAAACAAGCTTTGCATTATTTAGCATTAACTGAATGTGAATGTGGTCAATGAATGCAGCCAGGTTATTTTACATATAATGCTTGAGTAATAACACAATATTTTATTTTTTTTCATCAAATACAAAAAAAATGGAAAAGCTCTGCAATGTTACAATGTTACTAACTGTATGGAACCAAATACATCTTGCTCTCATATTTATATATGCTATAGATTCTCTGAATGAATATATACACAATATATATATATACACACACACACACACATATATATATATATATATATATATATATATATATATATATATATATATATATATATATCTATATATATGCACACACACGTCTTTGGGAAGCATAAACTAAACAGTTTCAATTTATTTATTAGGTGTGCTATTTGTTGTTAGTCACAAACTAAAAACCACAAATATGTCATCAAAATATTTTGATTTTATTACAGGATTAGAAAAGTCTTCACTCACATGGAAAAATCCGTCATAACACTTTGGTTTGCTAGGAAGACACATTGGAGCTTGTGTAGATAATGCTAATTTGTATGGTTTAAAAAATAACTAATATTGAGCCTCCTTTGATGGCTTCATATTACTTCACTGCCAAATGTGTCAGCTACCGAGTGTCTGCAGACATATTCCAGTTTTATTAGAAGGAGCTATGTTTTCATATTGGTACAACATATATTTCCATTGAATCATTTTCTTAGTAATGAATACATGCACTTATACATACAGATAAGATCATTTTAAGACATACATGAATACACTTAAAATATCAAACTGATCCAGAGCATTATGCAAGCCAGATAGCATTGCAAATATATGTTCTGACACGGCAATAACGGAAGCAGGCAACCACTGCACATATTATAGTTGTAATTGTCTACCATTGAAGCAGGATTATGAGGGAGGGTAGGATAGACTTATGTAAACTATCTGCAGTACTGTTTCTGTTAATTAAACCAAAACCAGACCTGAAGGTTTGTGGAGGCTACACACAATAGCATTATAGTCAGACCACTTGCACCGGCTATAGGTCATGTATCCAGGATGACAAAAAAATGCTATTGTGACTTGGTTATGCTTTGTCGTGACCTAAATCTAGGCAGAAGTCACCATTTAGTTTTTTTTTATATTAAATTCTATAAATTAATCAAATTAAATACATTTTAAGGTCAACCTCATTTCAGGGTTGACAACTTTTGGTTCCTTTTTCCCCCTAGAAGAAACAAAAAGTCAGCAGCATGAATGCAGGATAAAGGGCATGACTCATACCTTTGCTATTGATGGGCAAGTAGCACCCATTCACAATATTGATAAGGACTGGAGGCAGTGATTTACAATAGATCACTGCCATATCTCTGATCCTGGGAGATTCGACGACTCTCCCAGGATAGTGGGAAAATTGTTGACTCGTAGAGTCAGCAGCCCTATATAATTGGTATATTTGCTTTGTGAAGTAACAGAACCTTTGCATAAAGCAATAACCGGAGGTATTAAGGTTACACTAAAAAGGTTATTTTCAATTAGTGGACAAACAATGGAAAAGACCGTGGCCAATGAGGAACATTAAGCAAAGAGATAAATGACCATCAGGGGGATGACACTGATCTTGAGATATGATTTATTTAAACAATTAGTTACAAGTATAAAAAGAACTGCCTTTGTAACTTGTAATAATGATCAGCATGGTTGCTGCAAGAAAATGTCAGTCAAAATCTTATTCATTTATGGTTCTTCTTACTTTCATGTACTTAAGGGATATTCAATTCGCCAAAAACAAAGGCAACCTAAAAGTTAAAGACGTTGTCCATGCTTTACAGTCAAGGTGAGAATGATTTGTGATTTATGAAGCTTTGGAAAGATTACAGACTTTGTGGCCCATTTATTTTTTCCTGTATTCCAATTCTGGGTTAAAATTTAAGACTGTGGTGTGATTGCTACGTGTTAATACATCTCCAGCTGCATTATGGGAATTTAGGGCATCAACTATTCGCATCAGATATCCAATGTCAGAGAACAGGATCAAATAATTGGATTCAGAGGTATAACTATAGGGGTGCAATGGGTGTAAGTGGCTATTAGGCTATTAGTTTCGTATTCACATTATCCCGCCTTACTTAATCAGATATCTGTTTGTTGCATGCACTTTATTCTATACTCACTTAGAAGTGTTCTCAAGAATGGTTTTCACTTCCTGTGCCTGTTCCTTCCCAAAGTATACAATGGTGAGATGAACTCTTCTGTCCTGATTTATACATACGTCTCTATAAGAAAGTGAACAGACAAAATAGTTTAAACCAAAATTTGAAAAATAAAAAAAAAAAGTAAAGCTTAACACGTGAAAAGATTGTTAGGTTGTTGTAATTTCAAATAAACTGTTTAGGTTCAGTCAAATATTAGTAAAAAAAACACATACACATCACTAGACTCCCGGCCCCACAATACTATCAAATATCCCAGCCATTAGTAAATATGACAGCACAAAGAGGATTAATAGCACAGAATCAGAAACCCAAATTTTTCTTTGCTGTATTGTTTCGTTTATTTGTCAAACTAGAAACACCAGATAGTTGGCATAGGAATATTAATATAAATAAGGTCAAATATGCACTATGATCTATCATTAAGTATATATACAGTATTATGATACATTTCATAAGCAAAAACATACCGTAAAACACACCATTCCACTCTTTTTCTGCATGTTTTTATTCAGTTATTAAGCATTTACATTATTTATAGTCCTGAACGAGTCAGAGAAATGTATCGCAATCAAAAATGACTGACAATTTCCTGACTTAATTATAAATTGGTTTGCACTTTTATCCAAACTTCTGATATTTTAATTAAGTGGAATAATATGTCTATCCTCTCTGGTATACCACAGCCTGTGGTGGTAATGTGTTCTGCCATGCATCTTTACTGCTTTACTTTGATGATAAATTGCATTTATATCCTGATTCCTATTTTTGTTATTTGCACATGAAATATGTAAGATGACTCTCTTATTGCTGACTATGGGCTTTTAGCCAAATTAAAAAAATGAGCCCCACAGTATATACCACACTATTCATTACTTGCAAAAATGTTCAGTAGACAGATTCAGTACAGGTATGCTGAATGATAAGAGCTGCTAAGGCCCACTGAGGGACATCAAGAGGTTTTATGATCTGCTTCCATTAAGCACATTCTGGATGCAAAAAAACATTAGATTGCATACTCTAAGGAACACACAAAATATTTAACATTTTCCTTATTCGTTTCAATGCTGGAAAGTTAGCAACTGCTGTTTATATAGAGCCTTACTTGCTGAATGGCTCAAGTTCAAGGTAGTCTGTGCTTATAGGTCAATGGTATTGTGAGTTTAACAGGATATGACATGGGAAATGTCTGAATGAACAGAACAATAAATCTGAGGTCAGGGCAGACATAGCACAAGAAAGCCCAAAAATAAGCCAAAGTCAAAAGCGAATATCCACGTAAAAATCTGAGATACAAAAAGGCAGAGAGGAAACTACAACAGCACAAGCAACAGGGATATATAGGACACATTTTAAATAAAGGATTTTCTGTGTCTAAGACAACTGGACACAACAAAAGAATGCAGATTAAAAGGGTAACTTACATACTATAGTAAATTATGTACAATTGTACTTCACGGTCCAAGCATCCCTGCAAATATGTTTCCAATTTCCCTTCTTCAGAAATTCTTCCCTCGATCACATTCAAACCATACAGCAATTACAATCTGCCCTTTAGTTTCCAAGCTCATTTATAACAATGACCTGACTTAAGATTTCTATTGCCTTATGGCCGTCAGCAAAAGCCAAAAGACTGATGAGCTGAAGGTGCAGGCATAGCCTCAGACTATAGTCCAGCAACATTAAAGGTCTTGGAAAAAAGAAAAAAAAAGGGTAATTATGACATTTCTTGTGCTTTGTGATAGAAAATGGATTTTCTAAAAATAAGTGCCTTGGAAAATCATAATAAAATTAAACTGACCCGTGTCACACTTCTAAGCCTCCAAACAGTACCACAAAGAGGTGTTACTCGCTGAAAGGCACAGAAACAATTATTTTTACCTGCTTCTTGGTTCATTATATTCTGAAAGGCTTTATTTATAAACTCTTATTTGCCATTTGCAAATATTTTGCTAATGTAAAACATATAAACAGAAATGGTCAGCACATTAGATCACTATGAAAATCAAGCAAATGGACACATTTTTATTCCATTTCGGCTAACTTAAATTGAAAGTAACAGAAATATAGTTTTTTATTTTTTATTAGCTTTGACCTCAGTTTCTTATAAGAACTGTGCCTCCAGGAGCATGAGTAACTCACTATTCTGGTAGACTTGCATAACTGCAGTATAAGGACTGCAGTGGTCTACTTAAAAATATACAAAACTCTTTCTATATTATATATATCTATATCGCTCCTTTGAGTAGATAGTCTCCGTTAATTGCATTAACTCTTCGCACACACTGTACTATCCAAATCTTTTTGAGTAATGCGCTAATTCAATACTGTAGCTAAGGTCATTTCGGAAAAGAATCTTGTGCTCTGTATTAACAAAGCTTGCAAGAAATGTATCTTTATAAATGTTTCCAAACTTTTGTACTTTCATTCTGCAGTAAGATCAGAAAATCCATATGATAAGATACAAATCACAAATTAACCTTGAAAATAAATAAGTGCTATAAAACCTGTGTTAACCACACAAAGAAGGTATCACATTCTTTCTTTGTTAGTTAACTCTTCTATTATTTAATATGTGTATTTTGATGTTGAGAAATGACCAGTTTGAATGAAATGTGTATCTGAAGCATGTGGTCCTACATGTCCAGGTACACTATACTTCCTGTGTCTATAAATCTCTCTCTCTCAATATACCCAACAACTTCTGTCCTCCTCTGTGTGATTATATGCTTATGTGGTTATACCTCTGGAACACCCATAACAGAGGACCTGGATTTTAAGAAAGCTGAAAATGAAAATAATCCAACCTGAAATTGTGCATGAACTGTTGAAACTTGTCAGCTCTTCTTGCCAGTGGGACAATGATGTTCACAAGGACATTGGCCGTGTTCAACTTCTCATTCTTCACTTTTACAACAGGTCCAAACGGTCGAAAGAGAACAATGCGTTTAAATTCTTGATTTCTATCTCCTTTAAAAGACAGTTCATATAATGTTCCTTTATCACGCTCTGTTCTATAGATACCTAGAAAAGAAATGAGGTGGTGAGTGAATCGTGAATTTGTTACTAATCATTGGCTTTCCCATAACTTATAAATGTATCTTTACATTATATAAACTATATCCATCCATGTACATATCAAGATAATGATAACCACTAAGGTATATATGTTTTACAATGGACCTTGATAAAATCGCAGTAAATTTACTTTTATGCAACCAGATATATTTATCACCATCACTCTAGTGTGCAGTCACTTTTTATATAATGAAATATAACTCTAAACCCAAGACTGTGTGACTGTATAATATAGTTCATTGAGCACTTTTTACCCTTAAAGTCCATCAATAAGGGGCACATCCACAAATAATAGACAAGTTATTAAAATTGCAACTAGGTTATAGAGCACTCTTGACACAAATGCAGCCTTCTAGCTAGTAGTGATCTTTCTCTTATCACACATGTAAATATAAACAAAAAAAAGCAGCAGGTATATAGGCTCTACTATATATGGCATCAATCCTCTGACCAATTATTTCATAGTCAACAAATTCCAAGAATAATAGATTAAAGTCTAAGAAAAAATTATATATTTTTTTCAAATCCATCAAATTAAAAAAAGGTAATTAAGAAACGTTCTAAAACTAATCACCACATCAAATGACTTCCTACACAGTTCCAAGATCATATACAGTACTGCAGAAGCTGGATGTTCAAATGCTGTATACCACTTTTCCCACATATGGAATTACAATGCCATAACATTTGAATTGAGTGCATACTGAAGGTTTCCTCCAGAGTATATACCAGTATTTGAACATCTAATATTTGAACTATAAAATAATCGGTCGGAGGACTGATACCATAGACAGTAGATATTTACATCTGGGCAAACCATGTTGAGTTGCAGCAGAAGCAGATTTCAACTGTTGCAAACAGTATTAGAGTTGAGACGAGATGTCTCATGACCCAAATATAAATAACAGTTTAACAATCACACTTGTGTAGGGGAACTTTCCTCCACATTTGGTGGGATTGCCTGGTGGGCTAGTTGTCTTTTGGAGGGGGGTACATGAGACCTCCCAACTGATCCTGTCCCAACAGGTCCCTTACTGCCCAGTTTTAATTGTTGTCCTACTCCCCGATGCCTTTGAAGCACTACATAAGTCTTTTCTACTACACCTAAACAATGCTGCTAAAGCAGTTATACCTCTTTGCTGGAAGGCTACGACCCCCTGACTATCCGAGATTGGTTCGCTTGAGTGGACTACTACCACTCCATGGAAAGAGTGTGGCGTATGACTCTCTTCCCCCTCCTCTTCCCTCCCCCCGTTCTCCTTTGTTTGTCTGCCCCCTTCTATACACTACATAATTTAGACCATACTATGCAACTGTTCATTGTACTCGCATCCCTTATGTTTATTTCTGCTCCTTGTGTTCTGCGGAGTGTGAGGGTAGATTATGTGTTTTGACATTGTTTATATTCTAAATTGTCTGTCAATAAACAGAATTTAAATCAATCATGCTTGTCGGTTTCTGTGTGCAATGTGAAAACATTTTCCTGCATGCAAAGAAAATTATAAATTTTTACTACTTCTGAAAATTAAAATGACAAACTTTTAAACCATTTCCTCTTATTTTTAATGTAAATTCCATCCCGTATAATCATCAACACAGTGATGAGGTATAGGCAAACAAACGGATATAAGGATATAATGGATAGTGCATGGAGGTACNTTAATTAAGACTTAAATAAATCCTATGCTGCTATTCAAAGTGATACAGTGGTCTTCCCTCCCTCTCTTCAATGGAAAAAAAANGGTGGCATTGGGGGTAGAGTAACTGGTGGAGTAAAAGGCACTAAATAGGTAGCTTTTTTAAGATGCATTGAAAGATATCGAAATATAGTGTAGTGTAGATGGGGCTTCATGTATATAGTAAAATGTAAAAAAGATTTCTATAGCAAGTATATANAAAATAGAATCCTTACCAAATAACGGAAAGGCAACCAAAGCAGTAACNGTGTTTAAAGGTATGCCTGTGAAACAGCCAGAGGGATTCATTTATCCCCAACTCAAGATGCAGGATTTGGGAACAGATAACATGATGCCAACTAGCTGACTCACAGATAGTTTACACACCTGCATATGTTTCATCACAGAACAGGATATCCAACAGCAAGAGCTTTATGGCAGATGCTGGATTACTTAAACTGTAATGAGTTTGTCAAAGGATATCATATGTACAAAAATAGAAAGGCCGTCATTTACAGAGAGTTTAACTGCAGTTCCTCAGCACAGATGCAGCTGTGTATCTATACACTGTGTGCCTCCATTTCTGTTTTTTAAAACAACCAATATTTCTGTTGGTCACCATGTGCGTACAGCAGAAAATAGACTCAATAGGAAGTCTCCTATTACACAGAAATATTGCAGCAATGTTATTTTAATGAACTAAAGGGTTAGAAAACAAAGGTTACACATGCTCCAACTACTTCTATACAGTCATTTTCATTATGCAACACTTTATTTACTAGATTGTAAACAGTGGTCGAAGTGGAAAATTAGAAGTGGGGGTATGGACATTAAGAAGTGACGGTATGGAAACACAGAATATAATAGAAGACAATGGGGATTTGAGGTGTTTCAATTACATCAGTAGGAGAAGTGTCGGTATGGCATACCCCTGTATACACCCCCACTTGCAATTGCAAACCTATAATACCGAATGTATAAACGATGGTTGATGTCAGTTTGGTTAAATATGCTTTAAAAAAAACAAAAACAAAAATACCACAAGTAGCTTTTAGAACAATGGTCCAGATCCAGACTTTACATACTATTGACTTACTCATGACTTAATCATGAGTGGGAAAAAACCATGTTGAATTGCATTTAAAATTTATTAGTGTAACAGAGAGTGAAGAAACCGTCCAGGAGAAACGCGTCAGAGTGGTGGGGCTAGTTCTGTCCTCTACGTGTTCCAGCACATCCTCTTATTCATATTTCCAGCGTCTTCGGCCGATAATTGAAAGTTACTGCAACGCTACAGGTGATTTGGACGGGAAGTCCTTGGAGTGTAAAACGAGCTATCCCTTACACAGTGACCCACTCTAACCTGGGAGCCAGACGACTAACCATATACAGCATCGAGGACGCCGCACAGCCCTAGAGGCGGAGTTTCCATCCCCTGCAGCCGTCCCTCGGAACAGAGAGAAGGCTTGGACAGCTTACCTTCCACCCGGAGGAATTTGCTGATACACAGAGGTTATAACGGCAGAGTCCGAGATGTCTATAAGTCCTCTACAGTAACTGTGAGTTTTACGTTGATATCTGCTCCCTTTGAAAACAACTACGTGGTCACTATATGCCAAAAAGCGCTCTGTCGGGTGATTAATACACTCCACGACCCGATACCTACTACTGAGGAACGTGTGTACTGTATGATTTTTCCCTGTGCTGTTTACGGATATCTTAACCTAAGGCGGCCGACAAAGATATATGGGACACTATCACCATACCCTAAACAGCCAACAATTATTCCCACAGGAACCGTTACAACAACTATAGTGGACATATACCAGCCCTTTTCTTTTATACTAATAAGTATATTATATAATTACTTGTGATTTTAGCAGTGTTATTTATTGTGCTAATAAATTGTTACTTTTTTGTCTATCCAAGCGCTCCTTATTCTAGTTTTTTTCTACATGGTTTTACACACTCGTGAGTAAGTCAATAGTATGTAAAGTCTGGACATGGTCCAAGGGGCTGAACATTAAAAAACCTGTTACTATTGGATTTTTGTTATGTCCATGAGATGATTAGTCAATTATGGCAAGTAATTTACAACCTTTTTGCTTGAATATAAAATATGATGTGGATCAGCCACTTGCCATGTACCACACAGAAATTGAATTGTATCATGATTGTATAACTTATTTTACTTTTAAAATATTTCGCTACTGATAGAGAGAGAGAGAGAGAGAGAGAGAGAGAGAGAGAGAGAGAGAATATAACCAACTAGAGCAGTTACTGCCAGCACTCCAGCAAATATAGTCATAAAAAAGATAATCAATTAATAAATAAAATAATCATTATTACTCTATATTTGTTGTGCTGGCAGTAACTGCTCTAGTTGGTTACATACTTTGCTATATCCTTTGCTATGAGCCATTTGTGGTTCTTACTGTATAGTATATATATTATTCACAATTACCATAAAAAACACAACCTGCTTGATATTGGGGACATTTGAAAATTATATTTATTGCTTTTTAATGATGTGCATTGAATACTCCTTGAGAAGGGTTCTTTACAGTCTGGTGATGTTTCAAGTTTTGTGGAAATCTAATAAATAAACTGTTAAGAATCTTTTATATGAACAGTTCTACAGATGTGACTTTACTAATAAAGACAAAAAAAAGTTTCTTACAGATATGCATTAAAAGGGATGAAGTGAGGTCCCTTGTTAGGTATGGTAACTGCTAGGCATTTTTGTAATGTATGGCTGCTAGACATGCATCCGCTTCTAAATACTACATTAATTTTTTAAGAAATTAGGAAAATCTCATAAATCACACTGCTTTACAATACTGATCCCCTTTGATACCTAGCACAGATCCATCCTTATCCACATTATTACAAACTCTTATAATCTCAAACTCTTATAATTAATCTCTATACGGTCTATACTGCCATAAAATATGGTCACAATTGTACACTTTTCTTGACAAGCCATCTCCATTATATTTCTGATAATAATCAGAATTACAATCCCCCTTCTTTCAGAGCTCAGCAAAGTNCTACTATCTACATACCACCACCGCATACCATATGCACTTTAAATTCCAATCTGGTCCCAGAATGGAACTCTAAACAAAACATACCCTGGGAATGAGGGGCTCAATCATGCGTGATTAACAAAAAATACTCCCTTATTTAAGCCTGGAATCATTTCAATGATAAAATGATATATATTTAGCANCTTCAGAAATCTAATACAAGTATACATTTTCTTAATTGCATCAAAAAGTTGCTTTTTGTGTGCTATTTTTCTTCCTTTGTTCTTCAAAAATAGTTTAATTGTGCAATGCCCGCTGTGTTAAATGTTTTACTTTTTTGCCATTGTTAGCGCTAATGCAGTTAAAGGAAAAATAGTTTATGGTACAGATGAAGAAAACCTACATTCATTTTGGTTACACTTGCAAGGTAATATGGAGGTTTGTTAATCAAGTTGTTCTTTTGTCTAATAATAAGTTAACTATAATTAAGTGCCATGTTCATTGAAAGGTTTTTGAGAATCGAACTGCTTAGACCACAAAAACATCTAATACAATGTGTAGTCCTTTTGAAACTCAAGTTACAGTCATCTAAAGCGATCCCAGCTGCTGCTTCAATTGCTATTTAGTTTCTCTATCCGAGACTGAAGTTGACGCCAATTTCCCCATCTGTAATGATCACTGCATTTTTCACAGATGACATATTTTACTCTACAAACTGGTAAATCTGTCCAAAGAGCTATTTCTTTGCATATTCCGAGGTTAAGTGTAAGGAGACCTTAATAAACATGCCTGTGGCTCTCACCATAGTAGCAAACTGAAACAAACACTAAAATAAACTAACACAAAGACTGGTGCCATTTAATGAATTAGTGCAGAAAAATAGAGTGCCCAAATGCAAAATCACACAGGATCTTACATAGCACACTCAATCTGAAGTGTTTATTCTTTACCCATAAGTCTATGTGTGTATAAGATTTAGAGGTAGAAAGTTTTAACACCACATCAAAAGTTCAAACTTCTACTAGAACTACTTTTTATTTTATTATTAATTTTTTTATTTTTTTTTACGTGAGTAAGGTTGTTTCATTTTTTATTTTCCAGACTATGTAGGTTTATGCACGTATGCCTGAATATTTTTTAGGCTGAGAGGCAAGCTTTATGTACTTCAGTTAAGATCAGGGCGTGAGGGTGTATGTNGGGATATGTCATACCATTACTTCTCACACTGCTTCAATTGAAAAATTATGGATCTCCATTCACTTCTATTATATTTTAGGTTTC
>JABWIB010005021.1:0-14299 GCA_016617825.1 Platyplectrum ornatum
TTTTTTTACACAGATCCTGCCCTTATTCATTCACAAACAGGCTACTAATAGCCTGTTTGTGTAAAATAAGCACAGGATCTGTGCTTACTATTAGGAGACTGACAGATCTGTAAGATCTGTCAGTCTCCTGTCCCTTTAAAGCTGCAAACGGCTAGTCTGAATAGACTAGCCAATCGCGGGCTTTGCCGGGGACAGGACCAATAGCTCCCATAGCATGGCAGTGACAGCTGCCATTACTAAACTGTCACCCCGCGATGCCGCAGGGGAGACAGTTATACGAGCGCCGTACATGTACGACGCTCGTCATTACGGACCTTCCCGATGCGCCGTACATGTACGGNGCAGGGCGGGAAGGGGTTAAATGCTAGGGCTGATTTTAGTCCCAGTCCACCCTGGTGGCAGTTTGGGTGTCTGTGGCAGATAGGGCAGAGTGGCAGTTGAGGTGTTTGTACCAGATAGGGCAGAGTGGCAGTTGAGGTGTCTGTAGCATATAGAGCAGAGTGGCAGTTGAGGTGTCTGTAACAGATAGGGCAGAGTGGCAGTTGAGGTGTTTGTACCAGATAGAGCAGAGTGGCAGTTGAGGTGTCTGTAGCAGATAGGGCAGAGTGGCAGTTGAGGTGTCTGGGTGCAAATAGGGCAGAATGGCAGTTGGGGTGTCTGCAGTGGATAGGGCAGAGTGGCAGTTGAGGTGTCTGTAGCAGATAGGGCAGAGTGGCAGTTGAAGTGTCTGTAGCACATAGGGCAGTTGAGGTGTCTGTAACAGATAGGGCAGAGTGGCAGTTGAGGTGTCTGTAGCAGATAGGGCAGAGTGGCAGTTGAGGTGTCTTGGTGCAGATAGGGCAGAGTGGCAGTTGAGGTGTCTGTAGCAGATAGGGCAGAGTGGCAGTTGAGATATCTGTTGCATATAGGGCAGAGTGGCAGTTGATTTATCTGTAGCAGATAGGGTAGAGTGGCAGTTGGGGTTTCTATAGCAGATAGGGCAGGGTGGCAGTTGAAATATTGAGCAGCAGGTCAGCCAGAGTGGCAGTTGAAGTGCCTGTAGCAGATAGGGCAGGGTGGCAGTTGGAGTGCCTGTAGCAGAAAGGGCAGAGTGGCAGTTGAGGTGTCTGTAGCAGATAGGGCATAGTGGCAGTTGAGTTATCTGTAGCAGATAGGACAGAATGTCTGTAGCAGATAGGGCAGAGTGGGTGGCAGTTGAGGTGTCTGGGTGCAGATAGGGCAGTTGAGGTGTCTGTAGCATATAGGGCAGAGTGGCAGTTGAGGTATTGAGCAGCAGGTCGGGCAGAGTGGATGTTGAAGTGCTTGTAGCAGGTAGGGCAGAGTGGCAGTTGAGGTGTCTGTAGCAGATAGGGCAGAGTGGCAGTTGAGGTGTTTGTAGCATATAGGGCAGAGTGGCAGTCAGGGTTGGACTGGCACTTATAGCAAATGCCTTATGGGCCCCTGGAGTGATGGCCACTACAAAGTGCTGCTGGAAAGCATCCACCACTCAGTGTGCTGACAGCCATTCACTTACTGGCTGCCAGCTAAAAAAAAAATAGGGTAACTCTCAGCAGTCTGATTGGTGGATAGCTCTAGGTGGGCCTGTGTGCATTAAATGCCAGCGCTGATTTTTAGTCCCAGTCCGATCCTGGTCCTGGCTCTTAACTAGCAAGAGGCTCTCCAATCAATGCAGGGGAAATTGGCCTGAGAGCCTCCTGCTCATTGGCCAGCCTCCCTATAAGTTTAGTGAATAAGGGCCCTTGTTTCCTTCCTCCCTTCTCTTTGCTGCACACTGTTTCCACCTAGTGTACCACACTTTCCCCCATCTAGTGTATAATTATTATTATTGTTCTGACTATTATTACACTCTGGTGTGAGTTACTATTATTTCACTGGTCTCTAGTATTAACCATTTTTAATATTTATCCCCAGTACCCTCCTGGGAGCTCAGTGGTTCCCAGTTCAGTTTCAATCCACTGCCTTCTCGGTCTGGTTCCCTGTTCTTTTTCTGTCAGTCTTATAAGTTCTTTCTTGTTCCCCTGTCTCCAGTTTGTGAGGGCCTCNGTTTGGGCCTGTGACCGGCCAGGTAGCTCGCAGCTGCAAGTCTATCCCAGACCAACTCTCAGTTAGACCCGCGTTGCTCTCTGGTCTGGGTGACCTTCCTTATGTATATACCTGTACATAACAGTGACACAGAGGTTTAAGCTGGGAACTCACTCAATAATTGCTGCCAGCAGAGGGCCTGTGAGATTAACTTGATTCTCTTGCTGCCAATAGCCTCCTGTATATCTCTGCACTNATTGGCTTACCGGCTGTCAGTTAAGGCAGATGCTTCCTTCCGGCTGAGCTGCTATCTGGTCCCAGACACCACAGCAGGTAAGGGGGTAAATGTTTGTGTGGGGTGTTGGTAGAGGGTCCAATTGGAACCTACACACACACTACACAATAGCGTCTCCTCTGGGACTATATAATTTGGGAATTCAGATATCATTAAAAGTCTGGGGTGATAATCTGATTTTTTTTGACACCCACACACTAGAAAGATTATTGAGCCAATTCACAATAATTGATGAATTGGCACAATAATCATTCTAGTGAGTGCCCAGCTTTAGAAAGCAGCAGATAAGACAGATAAAACCTAGGAGGAGCTCAGATACACAGTAATTTCTCAGAGGTTTAGCAAATCCGATGGTGAGGAAAGGGGGACCAGGGACAAGTGGGGAGTGGGTGGGGGTTCTGGAGAAGTGTTCTGGAGGGAGTGGTTGGGGTTCTGTTTTGGGGAAGGGGTTCTGGGTCAATGATTTGGGGTTGGAGGAACTGGGGCAATATTTTGAAGGGAGGGATTGAGGGTTCTGGAGCAATGTTCTAGAGGGGAGGGGAGATCCTGGGAAATGAGATGTGGGTGTGGAGGTTCTGGGGGTGGGGTTTTTAGGTAAAAGTTTTGGAAGTAGATGGTGAGGGTTCTGGGGAATGTTTCTGGCTATTCTAGTATTCTGCAATTACATAATGCTCCACTAGGTGGCTCTATAAAGACATATGAATAAGAATCTTTGAAGTTTTTTTTGCCAGTGAACGAAGTTGATCAGAATTATTGGGAGCTTCCAAAATTTGAAATGGTCATGCATCATGGTTGGACAGTACAGAACAGATGTTGGCTGAAACTGCATTCATGTGATTTACTTAATAATTGTTCTGATGTGTACCCTGCATAAATCACAGGTGTGCTTTTTATAAGAATGTTTAGAACTTATAATTTACGCTGAGTGTTTGTCTTTAAATAGGAAAACAGGAATAACATACATAACTTATATTCTCCTCAAAGTCTGTAGAAAGATGATTTAAGATAAGATAAAACTTAAATCAAACTGCTTTTAAATTATTTTCCTTGTTTTCTATGTGCAGTTGGCTTAGACAAGTGATAGAATGTTACTAATCGATTAGCTAATTCATTAATCTGTGACCAATGTGATCATTGTACTAGAACTATTGGTATGGGAAACAAGATTTCTATGGTAATACCCATTCAAATTACCTGAAAGGGCCGGCTTTTTCACTGAAAACGTTGACCTCAGTGAAAAAGCCAGCCTCTGAAGGCAATCTGAGCCATTGAAAAAGGAGGGTTGCCGCGGGTGAACGCATCTGGAGCCGGCTTGTCGGTTCCAGCGTGTATAATGGGAGGTGATTGGCCAGAAAAGACATGTGATCACAGTCCTCTTAGGTGACCTCACCTCATTACAGGACTTGCACGCTGCTCCGCCGGCTACGCTGGATACGCCTGTAAAGTGGTAAAGTGGCCCTAAACCCTTTCTAATTCTTCAAAATTCATCAATTTCTCAACATTTCTACTGTCCATATACCTGGCTCCCTTAAGGTTTGAACGATTTATCGCTACTTGGGAATTGATTACACAGGGTGTCAGGAAGGCCTCCAGCTGTACCACATTTGGTGGTCCTACCCCAAGACTGCCTCCTACCAGGATACAAACACTCTTCTCCAGACCCTCATCCTAAATAGATCTGTAATTGCCCATGGACTTTCCATTTATGTTACACACTGCCAGACACCTTGCCCAACTCAAGCAAATGTTGCTGCAAAATGTCTTATAGCCAAATTGTGAAAGAAACCTGGACAGTTTCAGTCATGAAGAAATTGATTTCTTACCTCAGGGATTCAGAAGACCAGTAAGATTTGGATCCAACTCCAAAATTCCTCTTCCTTTTTCCCCTGCACCCCATTCAGAGGTGTACATTNCAGCTACAACACACGATGGGCCGAACGATGCAGCCGCATAAAACTAAATAGTGTAAATTATCGTATTTACACCAGTAGGCTGCTTTTTCTTTTGATATGATCCCTATAANCGTCAGTTACCGGATGAAGCTTAAATGTTCTTTATGCTCTAAACCAGGGGTTCTCAAACTATTTTGCTCTGGGGCCCCATCTGACAAAATTTTTTTTACACGACCCCAGCAAGTTACTGTCAAAAATGCCACTTTTTAAAAATGACTGGTGATGTTTTTCAGATTATCATTTTAACAGTGTTAAGTTTGTTTTGTAACTATATAGCTTCATTAGGTTAATGAGGGGGTTAAAAGAGGCTGAAAGGTCCCTTTTAACCCTTTGGAGACTGCATTATTTGTGCATCATGACAACTGGCAATCGTATGTGACAAATGAATGTGAAGATGGAAATGGTTCACCTACAGCACGCATGTATCACAGTGGCACTCCCTCCAATCCAGGGGTAGGCAACCTGCGACTCTCCAGATGTTGTCAAACTACATATCCCAGCATGCTTTGCCAGGTATCAACTGTAAAAGCAACTGTTACAGCAACTGCTAAAGCAGTTAAAGCATGCTGGGTGTTGTTGTTTGACTACATATGGAGAGCCCCAGGTTGCCTACTCCTGCCCCAATCCCATAGCGCCAGACCAGCAGCTGGGCAATGATCTCTCTGAGGAAGTTGCGACCCACAGTTTGGAGAACCATGGCTCTAACCACATTGAAATATTTTTAAAGTTACTCCACCAGTTGTAGCTTACCCCTGCCAGACTGCACCTCATGTGGCCTTCCGTCTCTAATTTGTGTTGGCGTAACTGTGGTCATGTGGGAGACCTTTTCCATGTGTTCTGGAGTTATCCGAAATTCCAGCAACTTTGGCTGGATGTGTTTGGCCTAGNCTCCGAGGTAGCGATTCCCCCTGACCCCTCTGTGGCCTTCTGCATATGATCAGGGACCTAAACCCTATTATTAATAACTATTGCTCAACACTGGAAGGATCCCTCCCCTCCCCTTTTGACTAAAATCCAACACACAGTCCAGTTCAGCTATGACATGGAGACGAGAGGAGTCCAGGGTGATGCTCGTGAGCCTTCTTATTTAGTTCACTGGCCACTGTGGTCTGAGTATGTGTGCAGAGACCTTGGAGGCGCGGCTTTGCCCCAATCCCTGTCCCTCTTGTGCACCCCCCCCCCCCCTCATTGCTCAATGAGGTTCCCAATGCTGGAGATTAAGTCCCTTTTCTTGTTACTCCCTGTGATTATTGCCTGTGACCATTTGTTGCCATCTGGCATGTTAGCACTGTTTTTACATGTGCTGATGTTGGTTCCCCCTCCCCCCTCTCTGTAGTTATGCTCCTACCACTTATTTTTCTGAATGCCGTTTAATAAAAATTTGAAAAAAATTATGTTATTTTGTAAGTGGTGGAGCTGTACATAACAAAATTTGTTTTTTGACTACTTTGACTGTTCCTGCAGCACACTTTGCATATCTTGCCGAACAGATGAACTCAAATTTTGTTCATGTCACCCATGGAATATGAAACGTTAATGTCAAATTTGAAAAGGTTATGTAGACAATGAAAGGAATTTTATAACTCTTGACTTGTTTGTAGTGAGGAATTCTATATTTTGAAACTCATAGGGTTCATTTGGTCTATTAAAGGGCTTCTCCATCTCGCAATAATTCCACATAGTGCAGATGACAAAAATAAGCCTTTTCTGCCATAGATAGTGGCTAGACTGGAATATTTTGCTGTGTATGCTAGCTGGATAGACAAAGTCTTCCCTTTCCAATGCATACACATAGGCAAGTAAGAATAAGCATGATTCATACTCCAACTGTAGATACTTAATTCCACCCTCTACATCATTTCAGTCATACCCAAAAATAAAGGCGAAGACCAGCACTGGATGTCTCATGCTGCACAATGACTTTTTTGCCCTGTGGGGTTACATTACATTTACACCTCTACAAAAAATAAATAAATGNAGTCATGAGAAAACAATTGGCACAAATGCAACCGTTTAACAATGCAGAAGTTACACTGTGCCTTACAAACATGTTTTAGTAAATAAAATTAACAAGAAAAGGGTTAGAAGTGCAGTTGCAATCTTTATTAACAATAGTCATAAATGTTCAGTATATCCAGCATTATTGGAAGTCTTATGCAATATTAAACTACTTTAAATGTTGATACCAGTTAACGACTGCAGGACACCAATAAGCACAGTAATATTATACACCTCAAAGGTTTAGCATAATAACAAATCATAGATTTTAATTTATAAATAACTGTTTTGTTTTCCTTTATTTGTGCCCCAAATGTGCATCCACAAAGCATTATGTATGCCAGTTATAACCCTGTAAAACATGAGGCAATCTATATATCATTGGGACACATGTGCCACAGGTGGTATTGGCAAACTTGGGTATTACAATTGTTACTAAACAACATCTCCATAGTGTGAACATTAGGAAAGCTGTAGTCTAGCAATATATGCAATAATGTAGCTCACCCTTCAAAGCCCTAGTTAACGCTGTAGCCTTCCAAAATACCCTTTTTCTGCCACAGATGGATGCATACGGATTGCGAGAGTGGCATGCAGGTCCAACGTGAATGGAGTCATGGACAGACGCATGCACAATTTTGCTACACTGACATGCAAATCAACTATCTGTGGCATCTCTGAACATTGGAGATCTGCTTCACTGTCTCTACAGCAGCATGGACAGGCATTAGTGCAGTATCAACTTGTTTAAACAAGAATGGCATGGAAAGTTTTCCTCCTTAAAAAGAATGAAATAAATCCCTTCACGTACAAGACATGAATTCAGCATGATTTATGTATCTTGGGTGGTGGGCAGAAATGTTGCTGGGGATTGAAAGGAGCTTAAATGTGCTACAGTTTTACATACAGATCTTGTAAACCGTAAAAATTGGTACACGTTTGCAAAAAGATTGTGCAAAACTATTGTATTTACAAAATGGCACAAAAGTGAATTCAACAGTCTATGCACATGCGCACTTCATCCAAGTCTTCAACAGAAGGTTCTATACTACTAAGAAAGAAATACCAGTTTCAACCGGGGCTCGCTTTCATTGTGTACTAGGTTCCTTGAAGTTTACACTTTACCGCAATATGAGCAAATATTGCCCGAGTCAAATCCTACTGTTAAAGCTGAGAAACGTTTAAGGCTATTCAAGTTAAAAGGGCAGAGTTGAAAAAAACCTTTTACAACCCAGTTTGATTTGACAGTTTTGCTTTACTTCCTCTCAAAACAATCTGTAGTCTTAACTTTCAAAAACAAAAAAAAAAATAGTCAAAAACAAATCTTAAATACAAAACTTACTACAGTATGAAGGAAAAACAAAAAGGGTCAGGTGAAGAAAGAAAAGCAGACATTAAAATGGTAAAACCCACTGAAGTGTCCATTAGTAACCTGTCCTACCAATAGGAATTATGTACATTTGTCTTTTGTTGTTTTTCAAGTAAATGACTTTACATTTCTATACCAAACATGTCTCTTTATCAGTGCATTGGTTTTAACAACTAATCTGATACTACAGAATCTCGTTCTACAATCAGACAGCAGCTTGGCGCTACTACTGCCTGCTAAGCTGTCAGACAGACTATTAGTGTACAAGGAGGAGTAGAGAAGAACAGAAGGTTAAAAAAAAAAGGAAGAGAGATGGGAATGAGGTGGATTTCATGCAGACAGGCCAGCTCATCAGCCAGCCAGCTTGCTGGCCACAAGAGACGGTTTCCTCTGGGGAAGGTCCTGCGGAGTGGGAATATGATCTCCTGTGACCTCTGTCTTGTCTGGAGCAGCAGTTGGGAGTTGTTTGTTCTTCATTTTCGCTTTAGCCATGTTATAATCCCCCGAGTCAAAATATTTTTGCTGCAAAAAGGGAAAAAAAACAAAAAGGATCAATACTTGTTATGTTTTTTTTATCTAACTTTTAATTTCTGGAAGCCAGCATCCACAGAAAGGAGGTAAGATAAGATAGCTGGTAAGATACAAAGACATTCATTATGTATTTGTTTTGTTTTATACATGTACATATTTCACAAAAACCTGAGATATAGGGATCCCTAAAAACCCGAGCAACAATATTGTTTACATTACCCATGGCCACATTTTCCAGAAGAAGGAAACTGCAGGCTTGGGTGAGCCAGTCCTGGTGCCAACTGGCCTGCAGACGTCGTAATGAGTGAAAACACAGCAAGCGCTCTCTATATTTCTAGCAGCTCGCCCTGTGACTCCTGTACCAGTAAGCGCAACACTGGTGACCTCAGGTCATATCAGGTAAGGTGATGTTCATTGCAGATAAAGAATGCATATAATGAAAAATCGTCCACAGCGAGACAAAAACATGGTAACAGTGGGAATCAGACAGACACTAGGAGAGAAAATTGCGGATAATGAGGGAGAGAAAGCTACAGGAGATCATGAAAAGGATGGGGACTGGAGAGTTCCTCTGATGTGTGGATGGCAATTGACTCAAACACGATGCTGGCAGAGAAAGTGCCTACTACTTAACAAAAACAATGGCTCAATAACTATTTTTGGATGCCTCTAAAGGTGGCCANATGGCCACGAGCGAAAGTTCCCAACAACGACTAAACGCTGGGAAACCTAAACAAAAGAACATCGGATTTCCCGATTGATCACGATGTTCGTTTGTTTATAAAAAAAAAAAAATCCCCTAAAAAAAAAGGGAAATAAATTAAAATAAACTCACCCGTCAGATGTCTTTGCTGGGCACACGTGACGGCGTCATACATATACAGCGTCCTCTCCGTGCAGTAAAGAGACGCCGCCGCACAGGAGAAGGCGCTGGGCACCGCTGCGGTGCCCAGCAAAGACATCTGACGGGTGAGTTTATTTTAATTTATTTCCTTTTTTTTTAGGGGATTTTTTTTTATCCCCATAGGCCAACATGGGAACGAAGTCGTTCCCGTGTATGGCCAGCTTAACAGAGCGTTTAGGAACCTCTGGTGAACGCANTATCGCAAAGGCCTGGTCAACCTATAGATATCGCAAAGGCCTGGTCAACCTATAGATGACCAGGCAAACATGCGGTGAAATTATCATGAGGATGAGCTCACTTTCAAATGTTTCTAGATTGTTGGGTAGAAAGAATAAAGTTACTAGCAGACACATGTGGCAAGGACAGAGAAGTGATATAAAGGATGCTGCTAGCAAGACAAAAATCACATCTCTCTATAAACAAATCATTCCTTACTCCTTTTTGAAGCCGCTTTCTCAAGAAGTCTGATCCTCCTGGTTTAGGACCCAAATGAGGATACCTGGCTTTTAACTTGGCCTCTTCTGCTTTTTCTGGGCTAATCACCTTGTCATCCATTTCCTGTAACAGAGGGAGAGAAACGGTAACATAAAACACATCGAGTAAGACGTCACTACAGTACATGGGATGATAAATCATGTCTGTGTGTATGTATGAATTAGCATGCCTTTACATTGTCTGCATCTCTTTTAAATATGTTGTTTCATGTGAACACAAATACACAATGCCTTGATATATAGGGTGGACAAGATGCTGATGAACCATATGCTGAAGAAAACCCAGCTGCTGGGGAAAACAAAAGCAGCAGTGTGCGAATAACTAGTAAACTGTAATTATCTATTCTGTCATATAGTATAACATGGCAGCCTGCCTCACATACCACCATACCAGCAGTGTATAAAAGCACATCTCTCGCTAATTCTGGGTATACACTGAGCTTTAACACATGTGACATCTTGTGTACTACTCAAAGATGCCGTTATATAGTGTAAAACAGCATACAATCATCTAAATGGATCTTTGGCAGCGCCTAATCTTCATTATAAACAATGGTTGATGGTTAAGAGATGAAAAACATAAAGCTGCTGGTATACAGCGCTTGTCTGGATGCAAGGGCCGGCTCATGAGGAAATCCTGGGTCATTTTTAGATATATTTAATAGCGTGAAATGTTTTACACTAGCAAGAGCTACGAATCTCACCAATCCATCCACACTAATCATAAGCTCATGAATGGACACAGACAGGACGTACTACAAGCCAGGTTTCAGAAAATACAGGCCTGAGTGTATACATGGATTTACTGGCCAGGAAAATTCTGCAAACCCAACACTAGTGCCCTCACCCCTGGCAGACCAGAACAATCCCACCTCTTTTATAATCACACTGCAGGTGACACTTCCATCTCCTCATAATAACTGTGTAACTCACACTTCATAGGTAAATAAGACAAAGTACTCATTTAGTGTGTTTAATGTTTAGTTTGCAGTAAGTGTATACAGGCACACTGGACTCACTCCCCTCGCTTCTATGAGAACACTATAAATACATCTGGCGTTACAGTAACTTCCTCTTTCCTGACAGAAGTTCTAAGAATACCCATAGGAGCTGGAAGAACAGAAGAATATTGGACAACAGCTACTGTCAGTGATTTGCTGTAGGACAGGACATGAACCATTACCTACCAAACACACTGCCGGGCGGCTTATTGCCTCCAAACACCTTTACCACAGAAATGTAGGATAGACTACAAAAGGCAACATTCAGTTACTATGCAGAACACAATGAATTAAAACTAGCCATAACTCATTAACCCATAGCTTTACACAATGATGAGAATTAAATCTAGCCATAACTCATTAACCCATAGCTTTGTTCCTGGGGGGACATCAATCTGTGTTGGATAACTGTATATTAACCCTTGAAATATTTCAGTCTCCATAGAGAATGTAAAACATATGCAACCTAATGGCTTTGCCTATGTAGCTCCATCATGAGAGAAAATGAAGACAAGCATCAGCAAATGTAAATAAAGAACTTATAGGGTTTTCACACACACACACACACACTTGCATACTGTATTACCATGACAGGGACATTGTACTCAGGCTCAGTAAATGTAAGAAGCACAAAGAGCAGATTCAATACAGAAGCCTGAAAAATGCTAAAAAGAACATTTACAATACTAAACCCCAAAATTAACCTGCATCTCCAGCAGTTATCCTAGGAACCCCCCAGGCTTTGTGTTTGTGCGACTTATAGGGTCCTGTTATCACTGTATGAGATCTGTGGTACCAAATGAACAGTGAGGTTAATATAAAACAAGTATGAAGAGCTTTTTAATGGAATTGCAGCACCACAAGTCACATCACAAGAGAAATATCTGCAGAGTTCTGGAAATGGGCAAAAACTGAAACTAATATTATATAGACCCATTACCCATCAAAGGGAGGTATTTCAAGCCTTTGTTTTAATTTTGAGTATTATGGATTGTGTGCAGTTCATAAAAAGTCAAAAATCATAATCTCACAAATTAGATTATATGAAACCATTAAAAATGGTTTATAAATACAGAAATGTGAGCGCTCTGAAAAGTCTAATCATGTACATGTACTCTGTACTTGGTTTGGACCCCCTCTTGCATGAATTCCTGTCTCAATGCAGCGTGGCATGGATGCCATCAGTGTGTGGAGGGGTTGCTTCAATAGCGGCCTTCAGCTCTCCTGCATTGTGCGGTCTCTCGTCAGTGCCCTAGAGATTGGTTAATCCAGCACTGTAATCCCATGTTCATTGAACCTTGTTCCGATCCATGGCTGACAGTACGCCGCCATCTTGATTTTTTAGGTCGTATCCCGACATGTTCATTGGGAATTCTACAGGGGTGCCTGCCACTCAGCCCCAACCACACAGTCCGAGCCCCACAAATGCAATGGAAAAAAAATTTAATAAAAAAAAAAAAAACAACCCCCCCTCCCCCCAAAATAAATCAATCAACAAAAGAGTGACCTCTCAGCATCAATCTGCTGCTCCCAGGTGCCTCCATCCCTCTGCGTCTTAGGGCCTATTCTTCCTCTCCATTATTAGAGATTTAGAAAGATGAAATAAGAATGTTATTCTGCTCTAGTTTTATTGAACATTTTAGTACACTATTTGGTTCAGAATATTTTTTTTTTGCTGTTTACTGTGCATCTTATAATCAGTTGTGTTTTATGGAGCATAAATTATGCAAGTATTAGTATAGTAGATATAGGTCATACACTATTGTTTATATCACTATTACACAACAGCCCGGTGCTTATAGAGAGCATATATCATTTTATTACTTGTTTCTATGGAGAAAGCAGGCACTGGAAAACACATTGAAGAATATGTAAGATAGTCACATAGTCCTGCTGAAACACAGAATGAAAAATAAACCAGTTTTCTCCCCAGAGTTGTTAGTCAAGAGCAGCGGCTAATAGGCAAAAGGGGGTTGTATAAGATAGGAAGCGGTTTATATGGGATAGATAGAGGTAAAAATAAATATATATTGACTGGGGGCATCAAGAGAAGAGAAACATGAGTACATACAATGACAATTTAGGAGGACAAATTGGGAATATATACAATAAACTCAAATTGAGTTAATAAACCCCCAAATGGGTACTTGTTCATGTCACCCGCCTGGAAAACACTGGGGAGAGCACTAAACATAAGTGTGTATATTAGTTTCAGTGCAAGTATATCACTCAATAACTAAAGGCAAAATGACTGAGAACCCTTAAATACCTGGCGATTACAATACTCAAGTGGATCTGTCATGGCCACTATTTCATTCCTGCAACATCTACCGCAAATTGCTCTTTCCAGAGACCCTGCCATCTATTTGTTTCACAAATCCATGGATAGACTACTAAAGCATGGCTGCAATGCAGTGAAGACCTGGATAACTGGCCCCTGGAAAAACCCTTCCCACCCTCCCATGCTGCCTCTGGTTTATCTCCAATATGGAGTATATAGCAGCTGTCCAATACTTCCACAGAACCCGGAGTGTTTGGTACTTGCATCATGGGTCCCACTATGTCCCCAGCCTCTCTANCCCTCCTTTAGCTTGATCCCACTGGGAATCACCCCATCTGTGAACTTCCATTGGCTTATAGTCATGGTAGTAGTTTTCGCTTACACCTATACCGAGTGTCCCTGTTTATTTTCTTTTTTGTATTCGTATACTGGGGACTCCCTATTCTTGTTGGTAAGCATACTGTATTCATATGTTATAGTCTCTTATTGTGTATAACTGGGTATAAAGTTGAAAAATAAATAAAATAAAAATACTCAGATAGAAAGATCACTGAAAAGGCATTATATATAGTCTTACACCTGTCACAGAAGATCAACATTAGACTAAAGCTGGGATCACACCAGAGCAGCAGTTCTCAACTTCCAACACACTATGGATTCAAGCACCACTATATATATCTATATAATCTGACACATAAAATACACTGATCAAATTACATTCTAAATTCTATATTCCCTCCATACACGAGACATACAAGATACTTAATGAAATATGCCATCTGTGGTTAAATCGCACCTCTGGTAAAAATAAAAGTATGAATGAAATCTCTGTATAAGCATATCCAGTCACTCCTAGTGCCACAGATTGAGAAAGCATGCGATAAAGAGATTATTGTTCACCCGAACACCAGGAGATTGGACCAGTAACTGATATAATGTTACAAGACTCTCAAGCTGGTCTGGGCATTTCACACTGTCAGGAGTTCTCCTCTGTGACTATCATGATACAGAGCAGTAATAACCCTGAGCACAGGCAGCAATGAAGAGTTTCCATGTATCAGCATGGCTTCATTACTGCTCTACCTGCCAATACCAACACTCCCAGAAACAGGTAAACACTGGCAGGAGGAGAGGGTGCCAAACACTGTGGGCGGATCCCTCTGAAAATCAGCCAATCAGTTGCAGACTTTCCTGACACGGGCGACAGGCAGCCAGCCCAGCCAATCACCTGCACAGGCTCCTTGTCATTGTCTGTGATCCACCCTACCAGTCCCTAGTCTGGATTATCACACATGGTCCTCAGCAGGAGAGGAGAGTGGTGCAAATACCAGGAGTCCTAATGGAAAACAGTCAGGTGGCAAGAGATGCCATGTACAGCTACCCATCAACTAATCCCATTACTCCAGCACAGTATATGTGCCTATGCCAGAGATATGTAGTAACACCTTGTAT
>JABWIB010005021.1:22725-38637 GCA_016617825.1 Platyplectrum ornatum
GTATCCAATCGACAGATTTTTTAAGAGTGGGTAAACCATGTTGAATTGCAGGGGGGGGGGGTAAAATGAATGTCAGTGTTTGCATGCAGGGAGAATACTTTATTTCTGCATGTTGCACACAGATACTGACCAGCGTTACTGTTACACTGTTATTAGACTTGTGGTAGGAANCATCATCTCTCACCTGTAATACTGACTGCAATTAATTCAATTTGCCTCCCCTGCAATTTAACATGGTTTTGCCCACTCTTGAAAAATCTTTCGATTGCATACAATTTATCTTACCGTGTGTACCTAGCTTTACTGCAGACCCAGCAGTGTGATCACTTCCCTGCATTATCCAGGACAATAACTCGAGTATAAGCTGAGGGGGTCACTTTCAGCCAAAAAAAAAAAATATTCTGAAAAACTAGGCTTATACTCGACTATATACAGTAGAAGTACATAGGTGTAAATCTCCATCCCCACAAGTTCATTCATTTAAGCATTCACAATATTAAATGAAAAGACAAAAATAAAACCAAACTTCACACCAGAATAAAGATTTGTATATATTTTAGATTTCAATATTACTGTCAAAAATACATTGTATGATTTTACATAGGTTTTGTGCTACAGTAGAACACAGAGACAATCACTATAGTAAAAGAAACATTAAATATTAAATAAACAAAATAAAATGTGTAAACACTAAACTAAACAGGAAGAATTGCTAATGCAGCACACACCTAATCAAGTGGTATTACGTAGAAAAAAAATGGATTAGGACTCTATTAATTTCCAGTCTACATCAAATACACAGAATGCATTGTAGAAAACCTCAGGATGTGGCCCATTTCTCATCTCATTCGTCTGGACCAATGTCTCAGATGTCTATACCATATGTAATCAAGTTTGCCTTGCTGGTTTCCTCAGAGGTGTTTTCAGCGCTGTAGGTTGCTCAGCATCTGGCTGAAAACTGAGGGTTTGTTGGAGTTTCTATGAAGGATTTTAATTCATATGCCGCTCCACTGTCAACTTCCATAGACTTACGGGAGAATAGGAGTTTTACATCTCGGTGGAGGTAGATCTTTCCCGACTTGGAACTCTGGAACCTAATTATAAAACGGATTAGAAGAATCTGGCATACTGGACATTTAAACAAAGGCATTTTGATGAAATACAAATTTTCAGGAAACATTGGTTTTATGTGGTTTTTAATCCAGCCCTGATTGTAGCTGACATTCTGTAGCATACAAGAGGAAACAGACCTAGAATCTGATTGGTTGTTATGGGCAACATCTATACTTCCATTCTCGTATTTTAGTAAAATTTTAGCACCCATCAAAATAGATAGAATAATAAAAAGCCATAACCTAAACAACTATAGGATTGTAATGGGAAATGAATATTCAAAATGTCTACATATAGACAGGATCCTAACTTAAACAATTCCAGCATTCAGTGAACTGAACACTGGAATTACTTATTTAAAAGTGCAGTGACTTACACTATGCACATATCTCCACATACAGGAGAGGACCACTTCACCCCCTTATAAGGGAAACCACAGATAGACCCCTACTTGAACTTCTTTGCACCGAAGCAAGGCAGTATGGGATGCTGGACAGTTGCTACCCTTACTTTACTATTACCATGCTTCCCCCACCCCCTATACACAAAGTGTTCTTCATGGAGAGCTGGATTTTTCTGATTCATAAAGTATACATATAGAGTGTGCATACACACTCCATATTGCGTACTTAATCTGTATCCAGGCTGCAGAAAAGTGTTTTCAGTGGTCTCATCCCATTGCAGAACCTTCTAATTCCTACAGATGAAGGATTAGAAAGGGACCGTACACAGTGTTGTGGATTTCTAGATTTTGAAGCTCTCACGCTCCTTATAGGACCTATTAAGCACTCACTCAAGAACTCTTCAAACTGTTGGCTAAATTCATAGAAACACATATAATATTTATTTGTCTAGACTATGCCTTAAGCAAGGAAATCATCTGAGTTATTGCAGCTGGAAATTTTGGATGACCTTGCCAAGCTGCATTAAACAATGTAATAAGACTTACTTTATAGATACAAAGACTTCCATGTATCAACTTCTGTGGGTTTCATTGGATTGCATTGGTTTAGTACTGTGTATGTACACTCCTATGCAGTGCAGTGCACTCTTTCAGGCAGACATTACAGCATTTACTCTTTCATGTGGACTGCTGGTCTTAACCATCTCCTTTTCTTGTCTCTACTGTAAAATCTTCATCTTACCCTCGCTAACCTAGCTTGCATGTGCTGGGCGGAGGGGGAAGTACTGCCCCACCAGACAAATCTCCTTGCACACATATCTGTTTAACATCTGGCAAGCGCGTGCAGCTTGCGGAAGTCAGGATCTGGTCCTAAGTGTCACATCTCAGTTTCACGTGTACCCCCTTGTGCTCTGCAATTCTGTATGTCTTAAATAAAGGTTAATTTATGTAAACTACCAAAATGGGAATACAACCCCATTAGGTTTGATCTGTAGTTTAATAGTTAAACATCAGGCATTATAGAAGAATTACCTCAGGTGAATGAGGTAGCGCAACGTTCGCTCTTCTGGATTCATGCCGTTCTCGAGGACTGTCCCTTGCCGATCTCTTTTTACAGGAACAGAAAAGGTTCTCTGCCGCAGGAATGTCTGGTGATTGGCCGGCATCTTCTGCAAGTCATACTTCACCACAAACATCTTCACCACAGTTTTGTTTGGATTAAATAAGGTCTAAAAGAGAGAGAGGTGCTAAACATGAGTTTTAACAACAAAATGGCTGAAATGACTTTACCGTATCTGTTGTTTATCTATGTAACCATCACTTTTCACAAGAACACACACACACACACACACACATATATATTATATAGCTGCTAGATCACTTGTATTTAGTCATTTGAATAATGTCAACACAGACTTTGAACACATGGAGAAGGAGTTTGATTTGGGTGGTATTGCGCAGTGCTTACTTTGTAAGCAGGAACACAGATCAAAGATTAGCTACCCAGAAAGCCTAGATTCACACAAGTCTCCTACAAATGACATTCAAACAACATTATTGCAGTGCCTTTTCCTAGAGATCGTAGGGGGCATCTAAGTTATTTTATGTGTGAAGACTCCTTTCTCTATTTTTGATGTCACATATAAACAATTGCACATACCACTTGTATGGTTCCAGAAGGAGGTATACGATAACCCCTTTTTCCAAGAGACTCCAGTGTAATATTACCCTGAGGCAGAAGAAAACATTTAATAAATATAAAAAAGAATAGCTGGTCTACTACATGATCTATGGAGAACTAAGCTGCACGTTACCATGAACTGTTCATACTGTACAACATATAATGGATGTTATGTGTCCTTTATAAAAGTGTAAGGGAAGGTACACAGGATTACTGTGTAGATCACACAATAATGATCTATATTCAGCCTCACTCAGCTTATTTTGGATCATTGTTGCAGAATTCTGATGGGCCTAGAAATAAGAGTATGCATATTATATTACTATAGATGTGTGTAGAAATTCCTAGTTTCTCCTATAAGCAGCACTTCTTCAAATATTTAAAGATTTATTGAGGGATGCATGTGTAGCTTGAACAAATGGTGAAAAGAGGAGGATGGCAGAACTCTGCGTAACGGAGCCTTACCATGTACGGAGAAGGGGCATTGTCGTCTGAAACGCTGAAGAAAGACACACCCACAGGCAAAGTCACATGTGTTGGACAGAAGATACCACTTGCCCCAACATCTGCTGTAAAGCCTTCAACTGTACCCAGAGTTTCAAAACGATAGTTTAAGACAGATTCCTGAAAAATAAAAACTTATTTTAAAAGAAGGAAGAATGGTTCAAATATCCCAGTTGTCAGTAATTTCTGATTGCTATACAATTGATAGTGTTGCAAAAAATAAATAAATATATAGGGCCAGATTCAGATTTACACCCATGCAAGTCAACATGTAAGTCATGAGTGTAAATCATTTGAGTGTAAATCTGAATCTGTCCTATAGATCCAAAAAAACAATAATAATGAATGATATAGTGAGGGTATTCATGCTTTGGCCAGTACCTGGCATAGATATGGAAAATAGGCTTAGATTTTTGTTTTATCCACAGCTATTGCTAAGAAGATTCTACACAAAGCACAGTCTGGTAGTCACAGACCACACAATTTTTTTGTACACAGGCCATAAGTAGCTAACTAGTGGTGGTGGTGGACATTTGGTGCATAAGGTGCAAGGATGGCCCAGTTAGTAGCACTGATGCCTCACAGCACTGAGGTTGTAAGTTGATTCCTGGACAGGACCTTATCTGTGTGGAGTTTGTATGTTTTAATTGGCAGCTAAATTGTTTCGAGTATTTGCTGTTATGTATCAATCCCCAATCTCCTATAGAATGTAAGCTTATGTGCAGGGCCTCTTCGACACCATTCCGTCCGTCTGTATTCCCCATTGTACAGTGTTGTGCTTAATAAATAATCCAATACATATTTGCATAAGACATTTGCATTTGACATATTTGAAAAAACATTTAATAGCATGTATGTATGTATGTATGTATGTATGCCATACCCAGGAAAAGAGTTAAAACAGCAACCAACCTCAAAATTTCCCAGAAGACTCAGACATGGCGCAGGTGGGGCACTGCAACTGAGTGGTCTGCTTGCATGGTGAACACCATCTTCTGTTTTCTCACAGTGATGCCGTCTGTTAGCGAGATAATGGGTATATTCATTTTAAAGCACACAAAAAGCTTAATACTGACTGTAAGAAATGCTGACTCTCAGAACTATTTTTGTAGTGTACATTAGTCTTCTGTTAGAAAACAGCCAAACGGTGATACAAAGTGACTTTCAGAATTTTGTATGTTTTGTGTTATTTTAACAGATGTCTAGGATAACCTTAAATCCAGGGACACTTGCTGCTGTGACCGTCTCACATTACCAGCAGTTTTACCTACAAAGCACAAATGTCTGCAACACTAAAACAATCACAAGCAGAACTTTCACTTGATACTACAGGACAAAGTAATACATCAAATGCCCCCAAGTGGAATGTGTTTCTGTGGGAACTGAAGGTCATATTTGTTACTAGTACCAATACATACCTCCCAACAAGTGGGTGGCCGAGAGCGGGTCAAATGAAGCCCCACATCTCTGCAGCAACATTATATACACAAGTGCAATGTCACATATCTAGTCTTGCCATACTGACACTGTATGGAACATTGCAACGTTTTATAAAATACCTATCCAGAAATAAAGCTGCAATTGTTGATAAAACTGGAAACACTGATGGGGAAAGTAACTGAATCTAGGTCATGTTTATTACACAAATTCATATGAACAAGAAACAAGGAAATAATAAATACCTCTTTGTAGCTAAACCTTTTAATTGCAGTAAGGAAGTGTCCAGATCAAAATACCCCGACTGTGTTTTTCTTTGTGGAACCTAGGTTACAAAACAAACATCTTACATGTAATAATTCATGAATTTCTGTCCATATTACAGGATACAACTCTGCTTACTTTCATTCTACAGTCCATGTGATAGATGGCCATGCACGGTATAACTGCTTGTTTAATGTGGTGTTTATAATATGTCCATTCCCATTTTAACCAGGGCTCGAAGTGGGCCGGTATATGCCGGTATGGTATACCGGCACATCTCCCGCTAAGCCCCGCCCCCTTTTCTAAGCCCCGCCCCCTCAGCACTGGAGGGGGGGAACCTTAGCTTTATAAAATCACGGGTCTTGAGGGGGCGGGGCTTATGTAAGGGGCGGGGCTTAGCGCCATACCGCCACTTTACTATCCCCACTTCGAGCCCTGATTTTAACAGTAATTAAGTGGTAGAATTGTAACTTGAAAAGAACTGTTTGTTCAGTTCTCAATGTGCTTAATTAAACCCAATTTAGGCTTTCCCTTAAAATGTAAATATAATCATGCTAAAGCCGCAAACGCTACAAACGTAATTTATTTCTATTCAGATCGTCTCTATCCAACACCATTTCGCAGAGCAATATATACACGCCTATATACACTGTACACAGAAACTATGTCTAGGACATAAATACAGCTAATCACCAATAATTAAGACTCAGAACAAATAAAATTTCACATTTATGAAACGGTTTACATCACTTGATCTTCACAAAAGGATGTCAAAAGCTTTGTCACACATGCGCATCTTCTGAACTGGTACCTTGTTTTACAGGCAAAAAAGCTCAACAAATATGGGGGAGTGTTTATTGGCACTTGTACAATTACCAAGGCACATGTGTATAAATCTTAATTATTGCATCTGGTCGGGAGAACAGGGATTTCTACATTTGTTTGGTTACCAAGACCACTGTCCCCGATGTATACCAGAAAAGAATATTCTGAAGAACAGGAGAGTCCCAAGACTCAACCAAAAATGGAAGAGATCATTATCTGCACAAGAAGGTTACAATGTTACAAATGCTATAAGAATATAATCAGAATAACATTGCACTCTAATAACGCATTAATATCCTTATAATATTACAAGAAAGGAGAATTGACAGCTGCTATATCCAATAACTTACAGGACTGGAGAGTAAAGGTAAGCCAGTGCAGGGGTGGAAGGCCTTCGTAGAGATCCCATCCAGAGAGTGAAAACCCTTTTTCCTCCAATTATTAGATGGTCGCAGTGGCACCAATTTCTGAGAACACAGCAAAGTGGAATCTTAGATACATAAATGTGTAATACCTAGAGAAAGTGGGTTTCCCATCTAATAACATTTCCTCCCTCTCCTTATATTCTATAAAAAAGATTTTCCCCTTTAGTTTGTACCTTAATAACATCAATTCTGGTCATTGGTCTCAAAACGTAGACCTAATAAATTGTAATCATTGAAATTCAAATATTTTTGACTGGGAAATATTTGTGCCCACTCTTTTGCTTAACTTCTAGTTCTTATTCATTTTAAAGGCTTAATAAATGTAACCTGAATCAATGACCTGAAAAGAAAATAAATTACATAGACCAATAGTTATTACCATTTTTTCTATGTAACATGATACAGTAGATGTAGCATGATTGTTTAATCAAATGCTTATGCTCCCTCTAGTGTTCACAACTATGCTTCAACCACAGACAAGAAAAAGCCACATCATCTCAACTGAAAAAACTATATCTGATTGAAGAACAATGTACTGGAAGTGAAAACCATATAAAACGCTCGTTTCCTAGCCCCAGCACCCCTTAAGACACGTGTTTCAGTGCACATGGCCAATCCTCGCACAGTAGAGCTTATGAGAGACTTCATTTCAGACCTCTGTGTGTATGGAGATTGTACAGAGATCTGGATCCAGCCTTCAGTTACTAGGCAAAAATATTTGTATTAGAAATGNTCAAGAAAAAAAAGGGTCTAGATTCAGGAGAGTAAAAAGCAACTGGCAGACTGGATGGGCCNCNTGGCTCTTATCTGCTGTCACTTTCTCGGTTTACTTGTTCAACTACATTTATTAAAAGTGTGCTTATATTAGGTTCCATTTATGTTGCTGTAAACCCCCATGTCAGTGCTAAAAAGTGCAGTCACATCACAGGGTAAGACATGCAGTACTGCATTACACACATTCATGTATTGCCTTCGATCAATATATCTGTTGGTCCCCTACTAAACCTGGTTTCAGTTTAATCGGAGGAGGCCATTTACTTTTATTCAACACAATACAACATTAGATAATGTATCTTATACCCCATGAATTTATAATCTGTATTATATGTTTAGGGGCCATTTTAACGGTCATGTGATTCAAAAATACCTACCAATCAACAATAACACCAATCCTATAACAAAGGCCAAGCAGGGGACATGCTACACAATTTCCCTGGCTACCAGTCTGGTGCGGAGGATATTGTATAAGTCTGTCTGTGCAATAGTCATAAACAAGCCATGATAACATCTATTATTTTCACTGCTGTTTCCTCTTTAACCAAAAGTAGGAAAGCCAAGTTTCACAAGAGAGGAGTTTGAATAAACTGCACCTATGTTTCACTATTGAAAATAATGAAGTAAGTTTAGTAACTTCCTACTTTATACAAAAATCTTTCTTAAAGTGCGTAGAGAACACATATTGTGAGACAGTGTCATTACATCCATCAAGCATACGTGTGTATACATACCGACTGAGCTGTACTTTTCAGTCGCTTACAGGTCAAGCACCTGCCACTGTCATTATTCTCCTGCTCCGGTGCACCACAGTCACACTTCGCCGGGTCCTCGTTCTCGTCATGGGCCGCTTTCTGCTTGTTCAGGGTCTCTTTGCTTTTCTGGCTCTCTCTGTCTTTCTTTACACAATTTGCAGTGTTATAATCAGACCCCTGTGAATTCTTTACAATATTCTCTGTACATTTAGACTCGGGCATTTGATGAAGATAACAGGTTTTTAGAACGTCTACATTACGTGAGCAGTTTTTGTGGCTATCGACGAGTACACAGTCATTGTGTGGATTTTCACCTGGGGCTGTTTGTTTGCTGTGGATATTGGAGGGGCTGTGGTTTGAGATGTGCTGCAGAGGGCCCTTGTTTGGGTTTGTCTGTCCGCTTGGTCTAAGGTTCTCGCTTTCAGGCGGCTTGATGGCATTTTCTTTGCTGGACAGAGAGATTGCAGGTGTGGTGGTTTTACTACCAGATTGTTGAAATGTGCTTGAAATAGGTTCAGAGGTGTGAACTAGAATGAGTCTCCTTCTTGCTTGAGGTTTTGGGGATGTTCTATCTTCAGCACTATGTTGGGAGGAAGTGATGGGTGTATCTGAATCAGATCTTAGTTTCCGATCTTGGCTGCTTGGGGTTACATTTAAGTCTAGTGTGGGAGGACACATGACAGGTGTTTCTCGGTCTATGTTTTTGCCGGTTTCATCTTCACATGGGTTTCGGAATATTTTGGAGCTTAAGGGGTTGGAGTCGTGCATTATGAAAGAACGATTAGCAATGTGTGAAGAGGACTGATCACACTGTAACAAATGCTGCGCAATCCTAGCTATGACCTCCTGACGTTCCTGAATCAGGGAACCTATCAGGGGATTGGTTTCTGCAGACGGGGTTTGTTGCAAGTTGTTGGGAACATCAACCAAAGACACAGATTTGAAATTTCTAACAGACGCTTGCGGGACGGTCTTTGTATTACACATCATACTGAAACACTGAATCCTAGATGGGGACGTCCCAATGGCATGGCTATTACTACCTCCAGAAATGAACTTCATGCTTTTATCAGGGAGGGCGAGATTCATGCTTAGGCTTGTTCTAGCTTGCAGGAATCCTCCCGGCTCAACAGTCCATGTCTGCTTGCTACACGTATGCTGAGAAATGGCAACACTGTGCTGACTCTTCTCCCGAAACTCTCGAGGAGTGGGAATGCTCTGTTCATAGAAACCAAGATTGCTGTGGATGCTGCAGTTCAACACTGGATAACTGGATTGTCTGGGCAAAGACTGGACACTGACTTTCAAGGCCACATTGTGTGATACATTAGGAACAGGAAACACGTGTTCAGTTGGCGTATGCGTAAAATTCCATTGTAACTCTTCGTCAGCTGCACTAATTCTGTAAAAACACAAACCAGAAAAATAAGAACCTGGGTAACTACACAGCGGCACCACCACATATCGCTTTCACTGACCACAATCTATATTGTGACTTTTCTCATATATGTATCTATTAAGTTCAATGCAACTGTTTAGTTAAAAGCAATAAAATCACACACATTTAGTAATAGGCATTGGCAGAAAGCCTGTGTTTGCATCTATAGAGTGTGCTCATGTGCATATCAAAGACAAGGAAACCCAGCTACCTCAGCTGTTGCAAAAGAAGAAACCACTATTTCCTGCCAAACATGTGTCTTGGTAAATGGCTGATAAACCTTTATCAAGTGAGAAACTGAAAGGTGTTGTAGAAACCACAGTCAGATGGTCAATAACCCTGAAGTCTCAATTCCCAACACACATCAGCTACAAAGTGCAGTGTTGCTAAAACATAGTTTTATATTAGAAATGGCACCATACCCTAAACAACAAGCCAGGTTTGTAANGCAAGGGCTCTGCAAAAGACAGCTGTAAATAAAGAGACAATCTTAACCTATATGACAAGTAAACGTGAACAATTGGGGCGCTGTCTATTTACCATGAGCATGCTGATTCAAGTGTACACACTATAACAATTGAACAGCAGATGTAAGTACACCACCTCTCCTAACCATCTGCTTCATAGACAAAGCTAATCAACATGCAACCTGTTAATGATCGTAGGAGTGTGCACACTCAATAGGTGTGTACCAAGGAAAGCTCTACAAATAAAACAAATAACTGATGCGACACTATTTGTCCCCATTGTGCATAGTATCTCTATTTACCAATTATTAAGACATCCCTTAATATATTGGAAGCTGTTAGAATATACCTCCACTCCTTTCTCTGGTTCAAGCATAATTGGCTCTAATTATTTGTCATATGCCATGCACCATATTACTTGCTATTCTTTGAAGTCTCTAATGTATTATTCCAGAACACAGTATTCCAAGTAAGTAACCCTACCAATGTCTATGACTAGTTCTTCCCCCTACAGCCAAACACATCACTTGCCTTTCCCATTGATTTGTTACATTGCTACTTTTAAGTTTACTTACCGGTAGATAATGTTGCGCGGCACAACCCCATGGGACACACTNAACCAGGCGCTTAACTGAGAAAAGAAAACATAGGAACGGATAGCGAGCAGCAAGGTCTTCTCTTCAATGAAACGATCTCCGCTCCTAGCAATATGTAAAAACATCATCAGGAAACCTTGACTTTTATTTGAAACAAGTCCTTGTTTAAAAAAACAAAACTGTATTTANCAAATATAATGCATGAACAACAAACAATAATAAATACAATACCAAGNCTAAAGAAAAACAGAAATATATCTGTAACCGTTATTCCATGTTTGTAAGGCATAATATTTGCATATTTCGTGAGACAGATTTGAAGGGTTTATTTTGTTTGGGGTTTTTGTAGTGTATGTTGTGGTCTGTCACTTCCCACTGAAGAACCATGATATAATTGACTTAATTAGATATTCTCTTTTAATCGTACATTTAAAATCTAAATGTTGGGAATCTTTTGAATAGGTACTTGCTATACTGTGTTTCCCCANTAATAAGAACTACCCTGAAAATAAGCCCTACCCTAATTTTTGTAAAGCCGTCCAAAATAAGCCCTATCCCAAAAATNAGTGAAGTCCCCATGACTGGGGGGCAGGATGGGTATAAAAGCAGGACTGGGGGCATGATAGGGATAAAAGCAGGACTGTTTATATAAATCTCTGTCAATGTTAACTAAAATAAGACTTGCCCTGAAAATAAGCCCTATGGGTTTTTTTTTTAACCAACAGTGTCTTATTATCGGGGAAACACGGTAGTACCGTAACATTTATGGACTTCTAAGACCATTTGATATGGTCCCGCACACTGATGCCTGCTTTAAACACTGGTATATGTTATACCATTGCTGCTCTCTATAGGGCCAGTTAGCCGCACCCCTATTAATACCAATTTTCAGTGTTTAGTACACAGTTTGAAATTTTAACATATACTAATAAAATTTATTAATTTTTATAATTGTTTACATTTACTATGAGACATTTTATTTCCTGGCAAACAGCTTTTCTCTATTTTGAGAATATTTAAGCATTGGATTGTTTTTACTCATGAACTTTGTTAGCGCCACCACTATACAGAAGAAAGAAAAGTTTGTGGCCAATAAGTAGCACAAGTCTTAAACTATGTAAACTGTTTATGTAAGCAAGACTGTTCAGGAAAAAGGAAACGTACTGTCTGGGCACAGGCTCCAGGGTCCACCTTTCCAGCAAGAGAGCATCTTGTTTCATCGCAGGATCATTTAAATCATTCCCCTCTGTGCCGGAGCCTTCATCACTATAGCAACAGTCTGGTAGCAGCATCACCTCAACCATGATGGGGATATTATTTCTCCACAGAAGAGTCACCTCAGACCTAGTTTTTCTGGCTTGACGGCACTAAAAAAAGAATAAAGGGGAATGTAGTATAAAACGTAATTAAAGAAAGTTTCTTAACACAGATTGCAATCAGGTAAGAATAGAATATACTCTGAAATGCTTGCAATTCAGATGGATCCCTGTGAGAAAATGCAGTGCTGAAATGACCATATTAACAGGGGCTTATTACCACAATGGGATTGGTCCTGGCGTGCATAATCATGGAACATATTTAAAAGCTTCTGATTAAAAGAGAAGGCTCCTGCCAAAACGTTCAGGTCAGGTCATACACATATGGGGGGGAAAGAGGGAGACCTCTATACATAGAATGCACATTTATACATTACTTACTGTATTTTTTTATTATTTTTTTTGCTTGTTTTTACCTATCCAACTTCAAGTGTGTAATGGCGCCGAATCTCACAGGATTTAGTCGCAAGATTCTGCACCATTACACATCTGAAGTTGTATAGGATGGAAGGTCGCCCACATGTCCGCCCCACCCCCCCCAACACCCACCCAACCTATGATGCGCAGATGCTATGATGTCATCTCGGCCAGTGCGCAGAGGGATAGTACCGCATTAAACTGAGCCCACACAGCTCTACTCTTGGGGCCCAGTCCAACACTAGACATAAAGGTCTTCGGTGGGCCGCGGGCTGTAGTTTGAGGATACCAGGTCTATGCAGTACCACATAACTTAATAAATAATACATATGAACAATCAAATTGCAAAGATTTTTAAATAACAACACATACCCATAATAACCAAAAAGACTTTACATATGTAATAGAATGATATATTTGTGATATATTAATTGTGATATTATTAATGATATATTTGTGATATATTAATTGTGATATTATTAATGATATATTTGTGATATATCAAACACACTTCATACTGCAAAAAACTGAAGAGACCAAAGTCAATGAAACACTACATGCATAGTCAAATATTGCAAACTAACCTGTGCCAGCTTATCACTGCATTCATGCTTAGAGGGTTCAGGTTGACAAGACTGTGCCGGAGGACAGTGAAGACCTTCTGTCCTGCCTTTCACCGAGTGCTCAGGAGTGCGACCTTCTGTGATCAGTAAAGCGAGGTACACCAGGAAATCCTCTGCCTCATACTCAAAGAACTCGTCCAAGGAGTCTACAAGAAAACACACAGTAAATCAGCCGCATTGGAAATGAACGGTACAAAGAAAGATCTGCAATAGTGACTTTTCCATTCATGATTTACCATTTTCTATAAAGCCCAAGTACTGCCAGGAAAACCAGCAATATATTCCTGGCATTCACTATACATGTGAATGTGCAAAACATATGGCGTTATGAGTGAACCAAGATTCCCTTCTTCCTATGATTAAACAGACATGTGGAAGAGCAGTCCAGAACCTGCTGCACAGACATTTACATTGGAGATTATAACAGTATAGAAAATAGTGCTTGTATTTCACAACTGGTACTTTAGTTTTAATAGGGAGGCAGGGGTTACATAAGGTAAAGCTGGCCACCGATGGTACAGATCGGCTTAAAACCTTTCCAGACTTCAAACATGACTGCCAATCTGACAGGGATGTGATGTGCGACGTCACCTGCCAAATGCATTTCTATAACCTTATGGGATATGCTGCTCGCTCTGCCCTAAACAGGATCAAAAAGAGCGACAGGACTAGACACTTAGGATAGGGCTGTGCTGTAAAAATAACTACACTGATATTCAGCCTGACAGGTCAGTATGAGATCAGACTGAATAATAAAAGATCTGTCAGTAAATAGCCACCATTGTTAGCTCTGTGTTAGCAATAGCACTTTGTAGTGTGACGAACATACACCCACCCAATTTATTATTTATCCATTTCTTTTCTGAAGCGTCTGCTATCATATATATATATATAATATAAATTATTTGCTGAACACTGTTAAACAGCATCTTTCTGGAAAGGCTGGTAATGTGCATTTTCATGTCACAAAAAAAGAGGAATTCATAAGGAAACTACAGAGACGCCTTTGTTACTGTACAAGTTCCAGTCTGAACTAGGAAGACGAGCGGACTGGAGTGGGGAGAAGCTGCAGCTGGTATGGTGGATCACATATTCCAGATACTNTTCCTGCAGCTGTGTGCAGTATTTCTCACATTACCAAAGCAACAACATGAATGTAGAAGAACAACATTTAGTTAAAATGTCATTAAGCCATTATTTTATATCAACCAACACCTTACACAATTATTCTGTAAACCACAGAAACAAAAAGGAGTATGTAAATTCTGGCTTAACCATACATTAAAGAGACGCTGAACAGCTGGGCTATAGACATCAGCAGGTTCTGCTGTGCTGGCAGCTACACAAACACAATATTAGCCTGTCCTTATCCTAAGCTCTCAGTGTGTGCTGGGGTAGGAATCTGCAATGACCAAGTCCATTATGAGGAAGAAATAACCTGATTGCTGAACTGATCCTATAGCCACCCCATGCACTCAAAGTATATTTTATTCAATAAGGGATAAGAAACATGACAAGTATAAGCCACACTTAGCGATAGATGTTTAGATTAGGCAGAGGAAGCATAATACTAAAACCCAAAACACACAAATCCACAAGGATACAAGGGGCAGCTTGGCCTTTCTTACAGGTGTCCTTCACTGCTTATGTCCTCTTATGTCCGCAGCCAGCTACAAGATACTGCAACTAAATAACACATTAACTATAGCAGATATAACCATATCACATGAATGGGCCACCGCAGTCTTACACTGTTGCTTACGTATAGAGAACTAATTGATATNGCTAAAACTTGTTAAAGACCACTTCAGGTCTCGTAATTCATATAGGTGTATGTGTCTGATGCCACATACATTTAAATATACATGTTACTACATTGCAAAGCTATTGCTGCACGAGGAAAGAGAATGCTAATACAAGACGCATTCAGAAAGGAAACGTTTCAAACAGGGCAAACAGGTATTAACCTGAAAAGGTTGTGCTTATTCTCAGTGGAGATTAGAAGTGTTGTCAGGGCTTGAAGTCTAATAATTGTGGATACTATAGATGGATTGGCAGCGCAGTAATTAATCCATTCATCCAATCATTTTATTCCCTGAGGTATTTATCCAGTAAAACGCTGTTAGCTGTAAAGAGGATCTGGAAAGTAACAGGGGAAAGAAATAACATAAGCCTTTTTATTACCCCTCCTCAAACAGCTCTGANCCATCCAGATATGGGCTCCATGAGACCTCTGAAGGGCTTCTATTTAGAGCCCATACTAACCATCTGCTCAGAGGGTAGAGACCTGCACCTCCTGTACATGACACCCCTAAACGTCCTGTGATGAGCAGATGGGGTGACCAGCGGGCTGGACTATGTGNCTGTAGGGGAAGAGACTTGTTTGTGTTGCTTCTCTCTCACATGTCCCATGCNTGAATATACAACTAGACGGCGACTGCTTCTGGAAGAGGGCTTAAATTTCCTGTTGAACCACCCCCCCCCCCAAAAAAAACCCACAAGTAGGTTAATTGGCAGCTGGCTAATTTGTCCCTAATTTATGTGTAATTGTCCCTATGTATCAATTGCCAATTTATACATCCTATAGAATGTAAACTTGCGGGAAGAGCCCTCTTAATAATAATAATAATAATAATAATAATTAAATAAGGGTAATTATAAATACTGCCACAAGTGTTAATGAATGTAACTTCAGTAAAGACATAAAATAAATAAATAAATAAAATGTGCCATCCATCTCATTTCACCTTCATCTCTAATCCCGCTTAGTCATCAGCACACAACAGTATTTACATTCCAGTTCTATCTAGTTTGCTTAATCACATTCAGTAAGGTATAATAACCTCTTCAGACGTGGCCTACCGACTTACATTC